>CM035115.1:59944736-60147296 GCA_020205555.1 Panax stipuleanatus | reverse complement strand
ATTCATCTATGAAGGAGGTAGAGTTTATCAGACTAGAACAAAATAACATGACGGTGTCCCAGTACGAGGCTAAGTTCGCGGAGCTGTCCAAGTTTGCACCTCATTTGGTGGAGAATGAGGAACGTATAATGCGGATGTTTCTGAGAACGTATGATGCGGATGTTTCTGAGAGGTTTGAAACCCAAAATACGTCAATATCTCATTTCTCATAAATTTTCTCTATATTCGGATGTAGTGAACAGGGCCCAGTTGTTAGAACGAGATAGTGATTATATTCAACTAAGGGACAATAACCAAGGTTGTACCGGTGGGAGCAGTCATAGGAGCAATGACAACCAGCGGGGAGGAAAGTATGACAGAAGCGGTAACCACTCCGGTGGTAATCGTGGCCATGATAGTAGAAAAAGCGAATCGGGGGGAGATTTCAAGAAGAGAAGGTATAACAATGAGAACGTGAAGACGTCAACATCAGCACCAGCATCAATTGTTTCTAGGGGAGGAGAATGACCACTGGTCGTATGCTATAAATGCTGGAAAGAGGGACACATCAGCCCAAAATGCCCACAACAATTCAAAACATGCTATAACTGTGGAAAAGAAGGACATATAGATCGAGATTGTCCTGTTGCGAAACCAAGTCCAGCGGGGGTGGTGATTCCCAAGGCGGTTTCGGACAAGTCAAAGTCGGTGATTCCTGGAAGAGCGTTTGTCGTGACAGCCCAAAACGCGAGGAATCCACACGAGGTGATTACGGGTAAGCTAATCATAAACTCTTATAAAGTTTACACCTTGTTAGATACCGGTGCTACCCATTCCTTTATTTCACCTACTTGTGCTCACCGTTGTTACATCCACAGTTTACAAATCTTGTTTGATTCAGATTGGTACCCTTACCTTACCTGTTGATCTTATATCTTTGAAAATACTTGCATTTGACGTGATTTTAGGAATTGACTGGTTAACCACTTACCATGCCAAAATTGATTGTTTTCGTAAGGTTGTTAGTTTTTATATTCCTAATCAACCTGTTGTGCGAATCCAAACCACCAAACCACTAAAATCAGTCAATATCATTTCAAGTCACAAAGCTATTCGTTTATTGAAAAACGGATGTCAAGCTTTCTTAGCACATGTCACTGATCTAAACCAGAATACATTAGGTTTGAATGATATTTCCGTTGTTAATGAGTTTCCTGATGTATTTCCCGAAGAACTTCCCGGTCTACCCCCAGAACGTGAAGTTGAATTCTTTATTAACCTTGAACCCAGTACAAAACCCATTTCTAAAACCCCATATCGAATGGCTCCTATTGAACTTTAGGAGTTAAAGGTCCAATTATAGGAATTGTTAGACATCGATTTAATTCGTCCTAGTACATCTCCTTGGGGTGCTCCTGTTTTATTCGTAAAGAAGAAAGACGGGAGTATGCGACTTTGTATTGACTATCGGGAGTTGAACCATGTCACCATCAAGAATAGGTATCCGCTACCTTGTATTGATGACCTGTTCGACCAGTTGCAAGGAGCATAATTTTTTTCAAAGATCGATCTTCGTTCTGGATATCATCAGCTAAAGATTAAAACTGAGGATATTCCGAAGACTGCCTTCAGAACTCGGTACGGGCATTATGAGTTCTTAGTCATGTTTTTTGGATTGACTAATGCTCCTGCTGCTTTCATGGATTTGCTGAACCGTGTATGTAAGGAATATTTGGATCAGTTCGTTGTTGTCTTTATTGATGACATCCTCATCTATTCTAAAAGCCGTGAAGATCATGAGCACCACTTGAAGCTGGTACTTCAAAAGCTTCGTGAAAACAAGCTATATGCCAAGCTGAAGAAATGCGAGTTCTGGCTTGAGGAAGTAGCATTTCTTGGGCACGTGGTATCGAAACGTGGAGTATCTGTTGACCCGACGAAGATTGAAGCAATACAAAGCTAGGAGCAACCTAAGTCAGTGACCGAAGTACGAAGCTTTCTAGGCTTAGCTGGTTATTATCAGAGGTTCGTAGAGGGATTTTCTCGAATCGCTACTCTATTAGCTCAGTTGACTCGAAAAGATACAAAATTCATTTGGAGCGAGGAATGCGAGAAGAGCTTCCAAGAGCTCAAAGGAAGACTTATATCGGCACCTGTTCTGACAATACCATCTGGTTTGGATGGATTTGTTATCTACAGCGATGCTTCGGGCAAAGGATTAGGATGTGTTCTCATGCAACATGGGAAATTCATAGCCTATGTCTCGCGACAACTCAAAGAATATGAGAGGAATTATCCTACTCATGATCTAGAGTTAGCAGTTGTCGTTTTCGCGTTGAAGATCTGGAGACATTACCTGTACAGGGAGAAAGTGGAGATTTAAACGGATCATAAGAGCCTTAAATATTTCTTCACTCAAAAGGAACTCAACATGCGGCAACGACGTTGGCTTGAGCTGTTGAAAGATTACGATCATACCATTCAATACCATCCTGGAAAAGCGAACGTGGTAGCTGACGCGTTGAATAGAAGATCATATATGGGAACGAGTGCGATGATGTCAAGTATACGCGTAGAACCAGCTTTGATTGATAAAGTTAAAGCTGCTCAAGCTACGGATCCGGAGCTGATGAAGATGAAGAAGAAGGTGCAAGAAGGTGCCATTCCAGAAGCAAGAATCGATGAAGAGGGAATACTTCGAGTCAACTCCAGACTTTGTGTTCCTAATGATTCTAACTTGAAGCATAGAATCATGATGGAGGCACACAACACACCGTTTGCAATCCATCCTGGGAGTACCAAAATGTATCGTGATCTTCGACATACATTTTGGTGGAGCAATATAAAAAGAGAGATCGTGGAGTTTATTTAGAGATGTTTAACTTATCAACGTGTAAAGGCGGAGCATCAAGTGCCGACGAGTCCATTGCAACCACTGGAGATTCCAAAATGGAAGTGGGAACACATTACGATGGATTTCGTTACGGGTCTTCCCAAGGTTTCTCAAGGCATAGATGCGATTTGGGTTATTGTTGATAGATTAACCAAGTCTGCTCATTTCTTGCCGATACGAGAGACTTATTCCCTTGAACGTCTTGCTCATATGTACGTGAATGAGATTGTGAGATTGCATGGCATGCCAGTATCCATAGTTTTGGATCGTGACCCTAGATTTACTTCACGATTTTGGATCAGTTTGCAGAAAGCTATGGGCACGGATTTACGATTCAGTTCGGCTTATCATCCTCAAACAGACGGACAATCGGAAAGGACTATTCAAACTCTTGAAGATCTATTGAGACTCTGTGTTCTAGACTTCAAAGGGAGTTGGGATAAGTACTTACCATTGGTGGAATTCTCCTACAACAACAGTTATCAAGCAAGTATAGGCGTCGCTCCCTTTGAAGCATTGTATGGACGAAATTGTCGCTCTCCAGTATGCTGGAATGAGGTGGGTGAAGCAACATTGTTGGGACCGGAGTTAGTATGTATAACTACGGAAAAGATCCAAATGATCTGGCAACGGATACAAACAGCACAAGATTGATAAAAGAGTTATGCGGATCTTCATCAAAAGGACGTGGAATTTAATGTTGGGGATCATGTATTGTTACGTGTTGCTCCATGGAAAGGAGTTACGAGATTCGGGAAGAGAGGAAAGCTCAACCCACTATTCATTGGTCCATTTGAGATCCTTGACCGAGTAGGAAAGGTGGCCTATAGACTCGCTTTACCTCCATGCCTGTCTCGTGTTCATAACGTTTTTCACATATCCGTACTTCACAAATATGTGAAAGATCCAAACCACATTATTGAGTTAGAACTAGACGAGATAGCCGAAGATTTAACGTATGAGGAGGTACCTGTCAAGATCTTGGATAGAAAGGAGCATGTCCTACGCTCAAAAATTCTACCTCAAGTTAAAGTTTTGTGGAGAAACCATGCTATTGAGGAAATGACCTAGGAGTTGGAATCAGAAATGAAAGTGAGGTATCCTCACCTTTTCGACATACTAGGTACGTACGTCAATTTCGAGGATGAAATTTCATAAGGAGGAGAGGTTGTCAGACCTCAACTTTTATGAATAAAGATTTAATTTTTTTTATATATTATTTCGAAATAGTAAGGTGCTGATTTGATAAATGTGAAAGTTATGGGTGAAATGTGCAAATATTTTAAAATTAGCAAGTGGTTATAAAATATTCATTGTTGTCGGAGAATATTCGTTTGGTCGTGGAATATTCTTATTGTCGGGGAATATTCATACGACGACGCAGTTAATTGTGGGCCCCACAACGGAATAACTGTCAGATATAGAAAGCGACAGAAATATCCTTTTTATAAATAACGGTAAAACTGTTACGGTTAAACTGTTGAAATATCCGGTAATAAAAATACAGTAATACACGTTGTGCACAGTAGCACACGGTATTGCACAGTATTTTGAATTATTGATTCTTACGTAAGAAGTCACTTACTCAATAATTGTTACAGTAATTACTGTTCAATATTTTATATTATTGATTCAATAAGTGCATGATATTTTATTGGTTCAATAATTGCTACGTTGATATTTTATATCAATAATTGCTACGTTGCTGTTTTATATGATTGATTCAATAATTATCACTGCACAGTATTTCACAATATCAACTCAATAATTCATATTATTTGAATAATATTATTAGATAGCAATATTGACAATGTCTAAGGAAGTTCTGTCTAGGAGGGGTTATTTAATTGCGCGCCAGTAAGGAGAAATCCTTATCGGAAGGCCCCCTCTTTCCTAGGAACGACCTGGTTGTCAATATTGTAGTTCTGTAATATTATTTGTGAATAATTAATTATTGATTTATATGATAAAGAAATATTTATTTTATGGATATAAAAGAAGAAATTAGTACTGAGGTATTTTTATCAGTATTTTGGTGTGGAAAATCATCCGTTTATAGATTTCAGCTATTTTCAGTTGGGATTTTGGAAAAACTTCCTTCTACAAAGTTGTAGAGAATTAAATTTCCCATGAAAAAGACATATAATCTATATTTTTATGATAAAATGGCTATTTATTATGAATTATTGAAGTTTCAAAAATAAATATTTTTTATAAAATGGTGGGCCCCACTTTTGGTTGGTGTGGAAAATGCTGATTTTGGTGGGCCTCACTTGTGGTGACTGATATTTTGGTCAAGGAAGTGTGCGTAGAAATTTTTTAAAGAATATTAATATTTTATTAATATAGTCTACTTTGGCATCCTAAGCTTTTTTTATAAATAAGGTGTTAAGGTTAGAATTGAAAATCACACTAGAATCAGAAGTTTTCTCTCTCTATAATATCGAGCGTATTTTTGTGAGTATTTAGATACTTTAAGTGTTACTATTCAGTGCAAGTTTTCTTCGGTATTATATCCGATATTTCAGTCAAAAGTACTATTCTTTTGAGGTAATGGATGTTATTTTTTTTTCGTAAATAATGTTATTCTTTTCAATATCATTATACCAAAATATTGGCATGAATTTTATTATGAAATTCTAACTTTTTTCGTCGGGGTTACTATTCACGTATACGACACTATTCACGAAAAAAAATAATTAAATTTTCATCTATTTGTCCAAGTTGCTTGTTAAGGTTCCTATCTTTAATTGGATCTAAGTTTTGAGCTTTATTCTTGAATTTTGCTGCACAATTGATTATTACGAAGTATTTTTGAATTGGATAAACTAAAATACGAATCCTTAATCTTTGTCCTTTATCTCACTGGATTCGTTCTTTAAAATATTTTTCATCATCCTTAGTCCTAAAAGGTGATATAACTGAATATCTTTGGCCTGTAGAGCAAAGATGAATGATTACCTGATGAATATCTTTGGCCGTAGTGCAAAGATGGACAGGTGTTGAGATGAACATGACCACTGGTGATACAAATGAATATCTTTGGCCCGTAGTGCAAAGATGAATATTTGATTTGAGATGTATATTGATTGATGTTACAGGGATAATATATTAATGATGAACTTTTAAATCATAGAAGATAGTAGACTTCATTCTCTACTTAACTCTTCTAATGAATTGTTATTTTCGCTGCTAATATTGATCTAAAACTTGTTGTCAATAATATTTTATCTAAATTTTTAAAGACTAACGATAATTTATTTTCCATTATTTTAGTCATAATATTCTTTACTGGGCTAGTTGAGCTCACCCTTTTCATCTATTGTCCTCTTCAGAAAATGAGAATGTCGCAGGAACTAGTCAGGGGACAGAGTGATGGTCCGAGTTAGAGCAGTAGTAGTCCTAACTATTTCTAATAAATAGTGTGATAATAATTGTAATGAGAACTTAGTTTGAATGTTAATATTTTTTACATATTTGTATTGACACTCACAGTTGTGTGGTCGTATTTTGCACAACCGTTTGATATAAAAGATTGTATTTGAATTCTGTACCATGTATTTGGTGACTCAGAATGGGTTGGGTTGACTGGACCTATTCTGGGGGCGTCACACAGGTTGAGACCGGGGCTGCCCTGTATCTCCCGGGTTGAGACTGAGGCTGACCTGCACCTCCTGGGATGAGACTAGGGCTGACTTGTACTTTCTAGGTTGAGACCGGGGCTGACCTAGACTTCTCGAGTTGAGATCGGGGCTGACCTGAACTTCCCGGGTTGAGACCGGGGCTGACATGTTATTCTCGGGTTGAGATCAGGACTGACCTGTACCTCCTTAATTTAGATCGGGGTTGACTTGTACCTCCCGGGTTGAGATCGCGGCTGACTTGTACTTTTCGGGTTGAGACCGGGACTGACCTGTACCTCCTGGGTTGAGATCGGGGCTGACCTGTACTTCACGAGTTGAGACCGATGCTGATCTGTACCTCCAGGATTGAGACCGAGACTGACCTATTTTTCTCGGGTTGAGACCGAGGCTGATATGGATTTCCCGGGGTTAGACCATGGCTGACTTATATCACCCGGGTTGAGACCGGGGATAACCTGTACCACTCGGTTTGAGACCTGTATTTCTCGGGTTGAGACCAGAGTTGACTTATACCTTCCGAGTTGAGACTGGGGCTGACCTGTACTTTCTGAGTTGAGACTGAGGCTGACCTTTACCTCTCGGTTTGGAGACCGGGGCTGACCTGTTGTTCTCGGATTGAGACCGGGACTGACCTGTACCCGGGTTGAGACCGGGGCTGACCTGTACTTACCAGGTTGAGACCGGGGCTAACTTGTACAACCCGGGTTGAGACCGGGGCTGACATGTTCTTTCCGGGTTGAGACCGGGGCTGACCAAAACCTCCCGGGATGAGACCGGAGGTGACCTGTTCTTCCTAGGCTGAGATTAGGGCTGACCTAAACTTCCCGAGTTGAGACCGGGGCTGACCTGTACCTCCCGTGTTGAGACCGAGGCTGACCTGTACCTCCCGAGTTAAGACTGGGGCTGACCTGTACCTCCCGAGTTGAGACCGGGGATGACCTGTACCTCCCGAGATGAGACTGGGGCTGCCCTGTACCTCCCGGGTTGAGATCGGGGCTGACCTATACCTCCCGAGTTGAGACCGGGGCTGACCTGTACGTTTTGGGCTGAGACCGGGGCTGACCTATACTTTCCAGGTTGACACCGGGGCTGACCTAAACCTCCTGAGATGAGACTAGGCCTGACCTGAACCTCTTAGGTTGAGACTGGAGCTGACATGTTCTTCTCGGGTTGAGACCGTGGCTGACCTGAACCTACTGTGTTGAAACTGGGGCTGACCTGTACCTCTCGGGTTGAGACAGGGGCTGATCTGTACCTCCTAGGTTGAGACCGGGGCTGACCTATACCTCTCGGGTTGAGACCGAGGCTGACCTAGACGTGTCGGGTTGAGAACGGGGCTGACTTGTACTTCCCGGGTTGAGACCGGAGCTGCCTAGTACTTCATGGGTTGAGACCGGAACTAACCTGTACCTCCCGGGTTCAGACCGGGGTTGACCTGTTCTTCCCAAGTTGAGATCGGGGCTGACCTGAACTTCCCGGGTTGAGATCGGGGCTGACCTGTACCTCCTGGGCTGATACCGGTGCTGCCCTGTACCTCCCGGGTTGAGACCGTGGCTGACCTGCTCTTCTCGTGTTGAGACCGGGGCTGACCTGAATCTCTCGGGTTGAGATCAGGGCTAACCTGTTCTTCTCGGGTTGAGATTGGGGCTGACCTGGACTTCTCGGGTTAAGAACAGGGCTGACCTATTCTTCCCGGGTTGAGACCGGGGCTGACCTGAACTTCCCTGGTTGAGACTGGGGCTGACCTGTTCCTCTCGAGTTGAGACCGGGGCTGACCTATTCTTCCCGAGTTGAGAGTGGGGATGACCTGAACTTCTTGGGTTGAGATCGCGGCTGACCTGTACCTCCGTTGTTAAGACCGGGGCTGACCTGTACCTCTCGAGTTAAAATCGGGGCTTGCCTGTACCTTCCAGATTGAGACTGGGCCTGACCTGTACCTCTCGAGTTTAGACCGAGACTGACCTGTACCTCCCGAGTTGAGACCGGGGTTGACCTGTACCTCCCGGGTTAATATCAGGGCTGACCTGTACCGCCCGGGTTGAGATCGGGGCTGACCTGTACTTCCCGAGTTGAGACCGGGACTGACCTGTACCTCCTGGGTTGAGATCTGACCTTACCTGTACTTCCCGGGTTAAGACCGGGGATGACATATACCTCCCGGGCTTAGACCAGGGCTGCCCTGTTCTTCCCGGGTTGAGATCGAGTCTTACTTGGACTACCCGGGTTGAGACCGGGGCAGACCTGTACATCCCAGGTTGAGACTGGGCCTAACTTGTACCTCCTGGGTTAAGACCGGGGCTGACCTGTACCTCCCGGGTTGAGACTGGGGCTGACCTGTACCTTCAGGGTTGAGACCTGGACTGACCTAGATTTCTTGTGTTGAGACCGGGGCGTACTTGTATCTCCCGGGTTTAGATCGGGGCTGACCTGTTCTTCTTGGGTTGAGATCGAGGCTGACCTGGACTTCCCGGGTTGAGACCGGGGATGACCTGTACCTCCCGGGTTGAGACCGGGACTGACCTGTATCTCCTGGGTTGAGACCGGGGTTGACCTGTACCTTTCGAGTTGAGACCGGGGTTGACCTGTACTTTCCGGGTTGAGACGGGGGCTGACCTGTACCTCCTTGATTGAGACCGGGGCTGACCTGTACTTCCTGGAATGAGACCGGGGCTGGCCTGTACCTCCCGGGTTGAGACCGGGACTGACCTGTACCTCCCGGGTTGAGACCCGGGCTGACCTGTACCTTTTGAGTTGAGACTGGGGCTGACTTGTACTTCCCTGGTTGAGACGGGGGCTGACCTGTATCTCCCCGATTGAGACTGGGGCTGACCAGTACTTCCTGGGTTAAGACCAGGGCTGGCCTGTACCTCCCGAGTTGAGACCGGGGGTATACTGTTCTTCCTAAGTTGAGACCAGGGCTGATTTGGACATCCTGGGTTGAGAAGGGGGTGACCTATGCCTCCCGAGTTGAGCCCAGGGCTGACCTATACTTCCCAGATCGAGACCGGAGCTGCCCAGTACTTCCCGGGTTGAGACTGGGACTGACCTGTACCTCCCGAGTTGAGAGACCGGGACTGACCTGTGCTTCCCTGGTTGAGACTGGGGCTGACCTGTACCTCCCGGGTTGAGACCGGGGCTGACCTGTTCTTCCCGGGTTGAGATCGAAGCTGACTTGTACCTCTTGAGTTGAGACCGGGGCTGACCTGTTCTTTCCGGATTGAGAGCGATGATGAACTGAACTTCACGGGTTGAGAACGGGGCGAACCTGTACCTCCTAGGTTGAGACCGGGGCTAACTTGTACCTCTCGGGTTGAGATCGGGGCTAACCTGTATCTCCCGGGTTGAGACCGGGACTGACTTGTACCTTATGGGTTGAGATCGGGGCTACCCTGTACCTCCCAGGTTGAGACTAGGGCTGACCTGTACTTCCCAAGTTGAGACCGGGGCTGACCTAGACATCTCAGGTTGAGACCGGGGCTAACCTGAATCTCCCTGGTTGAGATCGGGGCTGACATGTCCTTCTCGGGTTGAGACCAGGACTGACCTAAATATCCCAAGTTGAGATCGGGGCTAACCTGTACCTTTCGGGTTGAGATCAGGACTGAAATGTACCTCCAGGGTTAAAATTGGAGATGACCTGTACCTCCCAGAATGAGGCCGGGGCTGACTTGTACTTTATAGGTTAAGACCGAGGCTGACCTGTACCTCAGGGTTGAGACCGGGGCTGACCTGTACTTCAGAGTTGAGACCAGGGCTGACCTGTACCTCCCGGATTGAGTCTAGGGCTGACCTGTTCTTCCCGGGTTGAGACCGGAGCAGTCATGGACTTCCCGGGTTGAGACCGGGGCTGACATGTACCTCCTGGGTTGAGACCGGGGCTGACCTGTAACTCCTGGGTTGAGACCGAGGCTGACCTGTACTTCCCGGGTTGAGACCGGGGCTGAGATGAACCTCTTGGGTTGAGATTGGGGCTGACCTGTTATTCTCGGGTTGAGACCGGGGCTAACCTATACCTCTTGGGTTGAGATCGGGGCTGACCTGTTCTTCCCGGATTGAGATCGGGGTTGACCTGAACTTCCCGGGTTGAGACCGGGTCCGACCTGTATCTCCCGAGTTGAGACCGGGGCTGACCTGTACCTCTCGAGTTTAGATCGGGGCTAACCTGTACCTCCTGGTTTGAGACCGGGGCTGATTTGTACCACCCAGGTTGAGACCGGGTCTGCCCTGTACCTCTCGGGTTGAGACCGAGGCTGACTTGTACCTCCTGGGATGAGACCAGGGCTGGCCTATACTTTTCAGGTTGAGACTGGGGCTGACCTAGACTTCCCGGGTTGAGATCGGGGCTGACCTGAACCTCCCGGGTTGAGACCGGGGATGACATGTTCTTCTCGGGTTAAGACGGGGGCTGACCTATACCTCCTAGGTTGAGATCAGGACTGACCTGTACCTCCCTAATTTAGATCGGGGCTGACCTGTACCTCCCGGGTTGAGACCGCGGCTAACTTGTACTTTTTGGGTTGAGATCGGGACGGACCTGTACCTCCCAAGTTGAGATCGGGGCTGACCTGTACTTCACGAGTTGAGACTGATGCTGATCTGTACCTCCCGGATTGAGTCCGAGGCTGACCTGTTCTTCCCGGGTTGAGATCGAGGTTGACATGGACTTCCCGGGGTTAGACCAGGGCTGACTTGTACCTCCCGGGTTGAGACCGGGGATGACCTGTACCACTCGGTTTGAGACGGGGCTATCCTGTATTTCCCAGGTTGAGACCGGAGTTGACCTGTACCTCCCCGGTTGAGACTGGGACTGACCTGTACTTTTCGAGTTGAGACTAAGGCTGACCTTTACCTCCCAGTTTAAAACTGGGGCTGACCTGTTCTTCTCGGATTGAGATCGGGACTGACCTGTACCTCCCGAGTTGAGACCGGGGCTGACCTGTACTTGCCAGGTTGAGATCGGGGCTGACCTGTACCACCCGGGTTGAGACCGGGGCTGTCATGTTCTTCTCGGGTTGAGACCGGTGCTAACCAATACCTCCCAGGTTGAGACCGGGGGTGACCTGTTCTTCCTAGGTTGAGATCGGGGCTGACCTGAACTTCCCGGGTTGAGACCGGGGATGGCCTGTACCTTCCATGTTGAGACCGAGGCTGACCTGTACCTCCCGACTTGAGACCGGGGCTGCCCTGTACCTCCCGAGTTGAGATCGGGGCTGACCTGTACCTCCCGGGTGGAGACCGGGGATGACCTGTATGTTTTGGGCTGAGATCGGGGCTGACCTAGACTTCCCGGGTTAACACTAAGGCTGACTTAAACCTCCTGGGTTGAGACTAGGCCTGACCTGAACCTCCTAGGTTGAGACTGGAGCTGACATGTTCTTCTCGGGTTGAGACCGTGGCTGACCTGAACCTCCTAGGTTGAAATTGGGGATGACCAGTATCTCCCGGGTTAAGATTGGGGCTGATCTGTACCTCCTAGGTTGAGACCGGGGCTGACCTATACCTCTCGGGTTGAGATCGGGGCTGACCTAAACGTATCGGGTTGAGAACAGGGTTGACCAGTACTTCCCGGGTTAAGACCGGAGCTGCCCAGTACTTCTCGGGTTGAGACCGGGACTGACCTGTACCTCCCGAGTTCAGACCCGGGCTGACCTGTACTTCCCGGGTTAAGATCGGGGCTGACCTATACCTCCCGAGTTGAGATCGTGGCTGACCTGTACCTCTCGGGTTGAGACCAGGGCTAACCTGTACCGCCCAAGTTAAGACTGTGGCTAACCTGTACCTCCTTGGTTGAGACCGGGGCTGACCTATACCTCATGGGTTGAGACCGGGGTTGACCAGTACCTCCCGGGTTGAGACTAGGGCTGACCTGTACTCCCTGGGTTGAGACCGGAGCTGACGTAGACTTCTTGGGTTGAGACCGGGGCTGACATGTCCTTCTTGGGTTAAGACCGGGACTGACCTGGATTTCCCAGGTTGAAATCGGGGCAGACTTGTACCTCCTGGGTTGAGATCAGGAATGACTTGTACCTCCCGGGATGAAATCGGAGATGACCTGTACCTCCTTGGTTGAGACCGGGGCTGACTTGTACTTTCTGGGTTGAGACCGGGGCTGACATGTACTTCCCAGGTTGAGACCGGGGCTGACCTAAACTTTAAAGTTGAGTTGGGGGCTAACCTGTACATCCCGGGTTGAGACCGGTGCTGACTTATAACTCCCGGGTTAAGACCGGGGCTGACCTGTACTTCTCGAGTTGAGACCGGGGCTGACCGGTACCTCCTAGGTTGAGATCGGGGCTGACCTGTTCTTCTCGGGTTTAGACTGAGGCTGACCTGTTCCTCTTGGGTTGAGATCGGGGCTGACCTGAAAATCCCGGATTGAGACCGGGTCCGACCTGTACCTCCCGGGTTGAGATCGAAGCTGACCTGTACCTCTCGGGTTTAGACCGGGGCTAACCAGTACCTTACGGGTTGAGACTGTGTTGACCTTTACCTCCTAGGTTGAGATCGAGACTGTCCTGTACCTCCCGGGTTGAGACCGGGGCTGACTTGTACCACCCTGGATGAGACCGGGGCTAACCTGTACTTCCCGAGTTGAGACCAGGGCTGACCTAGACTTCCCGGGTTGAGATCGGGGCTGACCTGAATCTTTCGGGTTGAGACCGGTGCTGACAAGTTCTTCTCGGGTTGAGACCGGGAATGACCTGGACTTCCCAGGTTGAGACCGAGGCTAACCTGTACCTCCCAGGTTGAGATCGGGACTGAGCTGTACCTCCTGGATTGAGATCGCGGCTGACCTGTATCTTTCGGATTGATATCGGGGCAGACTTGTACTTTCCGTGTTGAGACCGGGACTGACTTGAACCTCCCGGGTTGAGATCGAGGCTGACCTGTACTTCACGAGTGGAGATCGATGCTGATCTGTACCTCCTGAATTGAGACAGGGGCTGACCTGTTCTTCCCGGGTTAAGACCGGGGCTGACATGGACTTCCCGGGGTTTGATCGGGGCTGACTTGTACCTCTCGGATTGTGTTCGGGGATGACCTATACCTCTCAATTTGAGACCGGAGCCACCCTGTATTTCCCGAGTTGAGACCGGGGTTGACCTTATCCTCCCAGATTGAGACCGGGGCTGACCTATACTTTCTAGGTTGAGACTGAGGCTGACCTGTATCTCCCAGGTTGAGACTGGGGCTGACCTATTTTTCTTGGATAGAAATCGGGACTAACGTGTACCTCTGGGGTTGAGACCGGGGCTGACCTGTACTTCAGAGTTGAGACTGGGGCTGACTTGTACCTCCCGAATTGAGACCGGGGCTGACCTGTTCTTCCCGAGTTGAGACCGGAGCTGTCATGGACTTCCTGGGTTAGGACTTGGGCTGAACTGTACCTCTCGGGTTAAGACCGGGGCTGACCTGGAACTCTTGGGTTGAGACCGGGGCTGACCTGGAACTCTCGGGTTGAGACCGGGGCTGATCTGTACTTCCTGGGTTGATACCGGGGATGAGATGAACCTCTCGGGTTGAGATCAGGGCTGACGTATTAGTCTTAGGTTGAGACCGGGGCTGACTTGTACCTCTTGGGTTGAGATCGGGGCTGACCTGTTCTTCCCGGGTTGAGATCCGGGCTGACCTGAACTTCTCGGGTTGAGCTGACCTGTATCTCTCGAGTTGAGAGCGGGCCTGATCTGTACCTCTCAGATTTTGACCGTGGCTAACCTGTACCTCTGGGGTTGAGACCGGGGTTAATTTGTACCTCCCAGGTTGAGACCGGGGCTGCCCTATACCTCCCGAGTTGAGACCGAGGTTGACCTGTACCTCCTGGGATGAGACCAGGGCTGACCTGTACTTCCCGGGTTTAGACCTGGGCTGACCTAGATTTCTCGAGTTAAGATCGGGGTTGACCTGAACCTCCCGGGTTGAGATCGGGGCTGACATGTTCTTCTCGGAATGAGACGGGGGCTGACTTGTACCTCCCGGGTTGAGATCAGAACTGACCTATACCTCCCTAATTGAGATCGGGGCTGACCTGTACCTCCCGGATTTAGAGCCGGGCTGACCTGTACTTCCCGGGTTAAGATCGGGGCTGACCTATACCTCCCGAGTTGAGATCGTGGCTGACCTGTACCTCTCGGGTTGAGACCGGGGCTAACCTGTACCGCCTAGGTTAAGACTGAGGCTAACCTGTACCTCCTTGGTTGAGATCGGGGCTGACCTATACCTCATGGGTTGAGACCGGGGCTGACCTGTACCTCCCGGGTTGAGACTAGGGCTGACCTGTACTCCCCGGGTTGAGACCGGAGCTGACGTAGACTTCTCGGGTTGAGACCGGGGCTGACATGTCCTTCTTGGGTTAAGACCGGGACTTACCTGGATTTCCCAGGTTGAGATCGGGGCAGACTTGTACCTCCCGGGTTGAGATCAGGAATGACTTGTACCTCCCGGGTTGAAATCGGAGATGACCTGTACCTCCTTGGTTGAGATCGGGGCTGACTTGTACTTTCTGGGTTGAGACCGGGGCTGACATGTACTTCCCAGGTTGAGACCGGGGCTGACCTAAACTTCAAAGTTGAGACGGGGGCTGATCTGTACCTCCTGGGTTGAGACCGGTGCTGACCTATAACTCTCGGGTTGAGACCGGGGCTGATCTGTACTTCTCGAGTTGAGACCGGGGCTGACCTGTACCTCCCAGGTTGAGATCGGGGCTTACCTGTTCTTCTCGGGTTGAGACTGAGGCTGACCTGTTCCTCTTGGGTTGAGACCGGGGCTGACCTGAATATCCCGGATTGAGACCGGGTCCGACCTGTACCTCCCGGGTTGAGACCGAAGCTGACCTGTACCTCTCGGGTTTAGACTGGGGCTAACCAGTACCTTACGGGTTGAGACTGGGCTGACCTTTACCTCCTAGGTTGAGATCGAGACTGTCCTGTACCTCCCGGGTTGAGACCGGGGCTGACTTGTACCACCCTGGATGAGACCGGGGCTGACCTGTACTTCCCGGGTTGAGACCGGGGCTGACCTAGACTTCCCGGGTTGAGATCGGGGCTGACCTGAATCTTCCGAGTTGAGATCGGTGCTGACAAGTTCTTCTCGGGTTGAGACCGGGAATGACCTGGACTTCCCAGGTTGAGACCGAGGCTAACCTGTACCTCCCGGGTTGAGATCAGGACTGAGCTGTACCTCCCGGATTGAGATCGCGGCTGACTTGTATCTTTCGGCTTGATATCGGGGCAGACTTGTACTTTCCGGGTTAAGACCGGGACTGACTTGAACCTCCCGGGTTGAGACCGAGGCTGACCTGTACTTCACGAGTGGAGATCGATGCTGATCTGTACCTCCTGAATTGAGACAGGGGCTGACCTGTTCTTCCCGGGCTAAGACCGGGGCTGATATGGACTTCCCGGGGTTAGATCGGGGCTAACATATACCTCTCGGATTGTGTTCGGGGATGACCTATAACTCTCGATTTGAGACCGGAGCCACCCTGTATTTCCCGGGTTGAGACCGGGGTTGACCTTATCCTCCCAGGTTGAGACCGGGGCTGACCTATACTTTCTAGGTTGAGACTGAGGCTGACCTGTATCTCCCAGGTTGAGACCGGGGCTGACCTATTTTTCTCGGATTGAAATCGGGACTAACCTGTACCTCTTGGGTTGAGACCGGGGCTGACCTGTACCTCCCGAATTGAGACCGGGGCTGACCTGTTCTTCCCAAGTTGAGACTGGAGCTGTCATGGACTTCCTGGGTTAGGACTTGGGCTAACCTGTACCACTCGGGTTGAGACCGGGGCTGACCTGGATCTCTCGGGTTGAGACCGGGGCTGACCTGTACTTCCTGGGTTGAGACCGGGGATGAGATGTACCTCTCGGGTTGAGATCGGGGCTGACGTATTATTCTTATGTTGAGACCGGGGCTGACTTGTACCTCTTGGGTTGAGATCGGGACTGACCTGTTCTTCCCGGGTTGAGATCCGGGCTGACCTGAACTTCTTGGGTTGAGCTGACCTGTATCTCTCGAGTTGAGAGCAGGCCTGACCTGTACCTCTCGGATTTGACCGTGGCTAACCTGTACCTCCGGGGTTGAGACCGGGGTTGATTTGTACCTCCCAGGTTGAGACCGGGGCTGCCCTATACCTCCTGAGTTGAGACCGAGGTTGACCTGTACCTCTTGGGATGAGACCAGGGCTGACCTGTACTTCTTGGGTTTAGACCTGGGCTGACTTAGACTTCTCGAGTTGAGATCGGGGCTGACCTGAACCTCTCGGGTTGAGATCGGGGCTGACATGTTCTTCTCGGGATGAGACTGGGGCTGACTTGTACCTCCCGGGTTGAGATCAGAACTGACCTATACCTCCCTAATTGAGATCGGGGCTGACCTGTACCTCCCGGGTTGAGACCGGGGCTGACTTGTTCTTTTTGGGTTAAGACCGGGACAGACCTGTACCTCCCGGGTTGAGACCGGGGCTGACCTGTACTTCATGAGTTAAAATCGATGCTGATCTGTACCTCCCATATTGAGACCGAGGCTGAACTGTTCTTCCCGAGTTGAGACCGGGGCTGACATGGAATACCCGGGGTTAGACAATGGCTGACTTGTACCTCCCGGGTTGAGACCGGGGATGACCTGTACTACTCAGTTTGAAGCTGGGGCTACCCTGTATTTCTCGAGTTGAGACCGGAGTTGACCTGTACCGCCCGGGTTGAGATCGGGACTGACCTGTACTTTCTGAGTTGAGACTGAGGCTGACCTGTACCTCCCGGGTTGAGACCGGGGCTGACCTGTTCTTCTCGGATTAAGACTAGGACTGACCTGTACCTCCCGGGTTGAGACCGGGGCTGACAAGTACTTACCAGGTTGAGACAGGGGCTGACTTGTACCACCCGGGTTGAGATCGGGGCTGACATGTTCTTCCTGGGTTGAGACCGGGGCTGACCAATACCACCCGGGTTGAGACCGGGGGTGACTTGTTCTTCTTGGGTTGAGATCGGGGCTGACCTAAACTTCCTAGGTTGAGATCAGGGCTGACCTGTACCTCCCGTGTTGAGATCGAGGCTGACCTGTACCTCCCGGGTTGAGATCGGGGCTGACCTGTACCTCCTGAGTTGAGACCGGGGATGACCTGTACCTCCCGATATGAGATTGGGGCTGTCCTGTACCTCCCGAGTTGAGACTGGGGCTGACCTATACCTCCCGGGTGGAGATTGGGGCTGACCTAGACATCCCGGGTTGACATCAGGGCTAACCTAAACCTCCTGGGTTGAGGCTAGGTCTGACCTGAACCTCCTAGGTTGAGACTGGAGCTGACATGTTCTTCTCGGGTTGAGACCGTGGCTGACCTGAACCTCCTTGGTTGAAACTGGGGCTGATCTGTACCTCCCGGGTTGAGACCGGGGCTGATCTGTACCTCCTAAGTTGAGATCGGGACTGACCTATACCTCTCGGGTTGTGACCGAGGCAGACCTAGACGTATCGGGTTGAAAACGGGACAGACCTGTACTTCCCGGGTTGAGACCGGAGCTGCCCAGTACTTACCGTGCTGAGACCGGGACTGACTTTTACCTCCTGAGTTTAGACCAGGGCTGACCTGTACTTCTCGAGTTGAGACCGGGGTTGACCTATACCTCCCAGGTTGAGATCGGGGCTGACCTGTACCTCTCAGGTTGAGACCACGGCTAACCTATACCTGCAAGGTTGAGACCGGGGCTAACCTGTACCTCCTTGGTTGAGACCGGGGCTGACCTATACCTCATGGGTTGAGACCGGGTCTGCCCTGTACCTCCTAAGTTAAGATCGGGGCTGACCTGTACCTCCCGGGTTGAGACTAGGGCTGACCAGTACTCCCCGGGTTGAGACCGGGGCTGACCTAGACTTCTTGGGTTGAGATCGGGGTTGACATGTCCTTCTTGGGTTGAGACCAGGACTGACCTGGACTTCCCAGGTTGAGATCGGGGCTGACTTGTACCTTCCGGGTTAAAATCAGAGATGACCTGTACCTCTCAGGTTGAGACCGGGGCTGACTTGTACTTTTTGGGTTGAGACCGTGGCTGACCTGTACTTCCCAGGTTGAGACCGGGGCTGACCTAAACTTCAAAGTTGGGACGGGGGCTGACTTGTACCTCCCGGGTTGAGACCGGGGCTGACCTGTACTTTTCGGGTTGAGACCGCGCTGACCTGTACCTCCCGGGTTGAGATCGGGGCTGACCAGTTCTACTCGGGTTGAGACTGAGGCTGACCTGTACCTCTTGGGTTGAGACCGGGGCTAATTTATTTTTCCTTGGTTTAGATCGGGGCTGACCTGAACATCTCGGATTGAGATCGGGTCCGACCTGTACCTCCCGGGTTGAGACCGAAGCTGACCTATACCTCTCGGGTTTAGACCGGGGCTAACCTATACCTTACGGGTTTAGACTGGGGCTGATCTATACCTCTTAGGTCGAGACCGAGACTGCCCTGTACCTCCCGGGTTGAGATCAGGGCTGACTTGTACCTCCCGAGGTGAGACCGGGGTTGACCTGTACTTCCCGGGTAGAGACTGGGGCTGACCTAGACTTCCCGGGTTGAGATCGGGGCTGACCTGAATATTCTGAATTGAGACCAGGGCTGACAGGTTCTTCTCGGGTTGAGACCGGGACAGACCTGGACTTCCCAGGTTGAGACCGGGGCTAACCTGTACCTCCCGGATTGAGATCGGGACTAAGCTGTACCTCTAGGATTGAGATGGCGGCTGACCTGTATCTCCCGGATTGAGGCCGGGGCAGACTTGTACTTTTCGGGTTGATACCGGGACTGACTTGTACCTCCCGGGTTGAGACCGAGGCTGACCTGTACTTCACGAGTGGAGATCGATGCTGATCTGTACCTCCCGAATTGAGACAGGGGCTGACCTGTTCTTCCTGGGTTGAGACCGGGGTTGACATGAACTTCCCGGGGTTAGACCGGGGATGACTTGTACCTCCCGAATTGAGATCGGGGATGACCTGTACCTCTCGATTTGAGACCGGAGCTACCCTTTATTTCCCAGGTTGAGACTGAGGTCGACCTTTTCCTCCTAGGTTGAGACTGGGCTGACCTGTACTTTTAGGGTTGAGACTGAGGCTGACCTGTATCTCCCAGGTTGAGACCGGGGCTGACCTATTTTTCTCAGATTGAAATCGGGACTAATCTGTACCTCCCGGGTAGAGTCCGGGGCTGACCTGTACTTCAGAGTTTAGATCGGGGCTGACCTGTATCTCCCGAATTGAGACCGGGGCTGACCTGTTCTTCCCGAGTTGAGGCCGTCGCTGTCATGGACTTCCCGGGTTAAGACCGGGGCTAACCTGTACCTCCCGGGTTGAGACCGGGGCTGACCTGTAACTCTCGGGTTGAGACCGGGGCTGACCTTTAACTCTCGGGTTGAGACCGGGGATGAGATGAACCTCCCGGGTTGAGATCGGGGCTGACCTGTTATTCTCAGGTTGAGACCGGGGCTGACCTGTACCTCTTGGGTTGAGATCGGGGCTGACCTGTTCTTCCCGAGTTGAGATCGGGGCTGACCTGAACTTCTCGGGTTGAGACTGGGTTCGACCTGTATCTCCCGAGTTGAGACTGGGGCTAACCTGTACCTCTCGGGTTTAGACCGGGGCTAACCTGTACCTCCTGGATTGAGACCGGGGCTGATTTGTACGTCCCAAGATGAGACTGGGGCTGCCCTGTACCTCCCGGGTTGAGACCGAGGCTGAACTGTACCTCCTGGGATGAGACCAGGACTGACCTGTACTTCTCGGGTTTAGACCGGGGCTGACCTAGACTTCTCGGGTTGAGACTGGGGCTGACCTGAACCTCCCGGGTTGAGATCGGGGCTGACATGTTCTTCTCAGGTTGAGACGGGGGCTGACCTGTACCTCCCGGGTTGAGATCAGGACTGACCTGTACCTCCCTAATTGATATCGGGGCTGACCTGTACCTCCCGGGTTGAGACCGGGGCTGACTTGTACTTTTCGGGTTAAGACCGGGACGGACCTGTACCTCCCAGGTTAAGACCGGGGCTAACCTGTACTTCACGAGTTAAAATCAATGCTGATCTATACCTCCCGTATTAAGACCGTGGCTGACCTGTTCTTCTCGTGTTGAGATCGGGGCTAACATGGAATACCCGGGGTTAGACCAGGGCTGTCTTGTACCTCGCAGGTTGAGACCGAGGATGACCTGTACCACTCAGTTTGACACCGGGGCTACCCTGTCTTTCCCGGATTGAGACCGGAGTTGACCTGTACCTCCCGGGTTAGGACCGGGGTTGACCTGTACTTTTTGAGTTGAGACTGAGGCTGACCTTTACCTCTTGGGTTGAGACCGGGGTTGACATGTTCTTCTCGGGTTGAGATCGGGGCTGACCTAAACTTTCGGGGTTGAGATCGGGGCTGACCTACAGCTCCCGTGTTAAAACCGAGGCTGACCTGTACCTCTCGGGTTGAGACCGGGGCTGACCTGTACCACCCGAGATGAGATCGGTGCTGCTCTGTACCTCCCGGGTTGAGAACGGTGCTGACCAGTACCTCCCAGGTTGAGACCGAGGATGACCTGTACGTTTCGAATTGAGACCGGGGCTGGCCTAGACATCCCAGGTTGAGACTAGGGCTGACCTGAACCTCCTGGGTTGAGACTGGGGCTGACCTGAACCTCCTAGGTTAAGACTGGACATATTCTTCTCAGGTTGAGACCGGGGCTGACCTGAACCTCCTGGGTTAAAACTGGGGCAGACCTGTACCTCCCAGGTTGAGACCGGGGCTGATCTGTATCTCCTAGGTTGAGACCGGGGCTGACATATACCTCTTAGGTTGAGACCGGGGCTGACCTAGATGTATCAGGTTGAGAACGGGGCTGACCTGTACTTCTCGGGTTGAGACCGAAGCTGCCCAGTACTTCCTGGTTTGAGACCGGGGCTGACCTGTACCTCCCGGGTTTAGACCGGGGCTGACCTGTACTTCCTGAGTTGAGCTCGGGGCTGACCTATACCTTCCAGGTTGAGATCGGGGCTGACCTGTACCTCTCGGGTTTAGACCACGGCAAACCTGTACCTCCCAGGTTGAGACCGGGGCTAACCTGTACCTCCCTGGTTGAGACCGGGGCTGACCTGTACATCATGGGTTGAGACATGGGCTGCTTTGTACCTCTTAGGTTAAGAACGGGGCTGACCTGTACCTCCCGGGTTTAGACTAGGGCTGACCTGTACTCCCCGGGTTGAGACCGGGGCTGACATAGACTTCCCGGGTTGAGACTGGGGCTGATATATCCTTTTCGGGTTGAGACCGAAACTGACCGGGACTTCGTACCTTCCGGGTTGAGATCAAGACTGATCTGTACCTTCCGGGATGAAATTAGAGATGACCTTAACCTCTCGGGTTGAAACCGGGGCAGACTTTCACTTTCTGGGTTGAGACCGGGGCTGACCTGTACCTCCCAGGTTGAGATCGGGGCTGACCTAAACTTCAAAGTTAAGACGGGCGCTGACCTGTACCTCACGGGTTGAGACTGGGGCTGACCTGTTCTTCTCGTGTTGAGAGCGGTGCTGACATGGACTTCCCAAGTTGAGACCGGGGCTGACCTGTATCTCCCAAGTTGAGACCGTGGCTGACCTATAACTCCTGGGTTGAGACCGGGGCTGACCTATACTTCCCGGGTTGAGATCGGTGCTGACTTGTTCTTCTCGGGTTGAGATTGAGGCTGATCTGTACCTCTTGGGTTGAGACCGGGGCTGATCTGTTCTTCCCGGGTTGAGATCGGGGCTGACCTGAACATCACTGATTGAGACTGGTTCTGACTTGTACCTCCCGGGTTGAGACCAGAGCTGACCTGTACCTCTCGCGTTTAAACCAGGGCTAACCTGTACCTTACTGGTTTAGACTGAGGCTGACCTGTACCTCCTAGGTTGAGATCGAGACTGCCCTGTACCTCCCGGGTTGAGACCGGGGCTGACCTGTACCTACTAGGATGAGACCGGGGCTGACCTATACTTCCCGGGTTGAGACCGGGTATGACCTTGACTTCCCGGGTTGAGACCGTGGCTTTCCTGAACCTCCCAGGTTGAGACATGAGCTGACATGTTCTTTTTGGGTTGAGATCAGGGATGACCTGAACCTCTCGGGTTGAAACCGGGGCTAACTTGTACCTCCCAGGTTTAGACCTAAGCTGACCTGTACCTCTCAGGTTGAGACCGAGGCTGACCTATACCTCTCGGTTTGAGACAGGGGCTTTCCTATACTTCCCAGGTTGAGACCGGGGCTGACCTGTACCTCCCGGGTTGAGACCGGGGCTGATTTGTACTTCCCAGGTTGAGACCGGGACTGACCTATTCTTTTTGGGTTGAGACTGGGGCTGACCTAGACTTCCTGGGATGAGATCGGGGCTGACCTGTACTTACCAGGATGAGACCGGGGTTGACCTGTACCTCTTGGGTTGAGATCGGAGCTGACCTGTACCTCTCGAGTTGAGACCGGGGCTGACCTATACCTCCCGGGTTGAGATCGGGGCTGACCTGTACTTCACAAGTTGAGACCGATGCTGATCTGTACCTCTAAGATTGAGACCGAGGCTGACATGTTCTTTTCGGGTTGAGACCGAGGCTGACATGGACATCCCGGGGTTAGACCAGGGCTGACTTGTACCTCCCGGGTTGAGACTGGAGATGACTTGTACCACTCGGTTTGAGAGCGGGGCTACCCTATATTTCCTGGGAAGAGACCGGAGTTGACCTGTACCTCCCGGGTTGAGACCAGGGCTGACCTGTACTTACCAGGTTGAGACCGGGGCTGACTTGTACCACCCGGGTTGAGATCGGGGCTGACATGTTCTTCCCGGGTTGAGACCGGGGTTGACCAATACCTCCCAGGTTGAGACCGGGGTTGACCTGTTCTTCCTAGGTTGAGATCGGGGCTGACCTGAACTTCCCGAATTGAGATCGGGGCTGACCTATACATCCCGTGTTGAGACCGAGGTTGACCTGTTCCTCCCGGGTTGAGACCAGGTATGACCTGTACCTCCCTATATGAGATTGGGGCAGCCCAGTACCTCCCGGGTTGAGACTGGGGCTGACCTGTACCTCCCGGGTGGAGACCGGGGCTGACCTGTACATTTTGGGCTGATATCGGTACTGACCTAGACTTCTCGGGTTGACACCGGGGCTGACCTAAACCTCCTGGGTTGAGAGTAGGCCTGACCTGAACCTCCTAGGTTGAGACTGGAGCTAACATGTTCTTCTCGGGTTGAGACCGTGGCTGACTTGAACCTCTTGGGTTTAAACTGGGGCTGACCTGTACCTCCCGAGTTGAGACCGGGGTTGATCTGTACCTCCTAGGTTGAGACCGGGGCTGACCTATACCTCTCGGGTACAGGCCGGGGCTGACCTAGACGTATCAGGTTAAGAACGGGGCTGACCTGTACTTCCCGGGTTGAGACCGGAGCTGCACAGTACTTCCCGGGTTGAGACCGGGACTGACCTATACCTCCCGAGTTCAGACCGGGGCTGACCTGTACTTCCCGGGTTGAGACCGGGGCTGACCTATACCTCCCGGGTTGAGATCGGGGCTGACCTGTACCTCTCGTGTTGACACCACGGCTAGCCTGTACCTCCCAGGTTGAGACCGGGGCTAACCTGTACCTTCTTGGTTGAGACCGGGGCTGACGTATACCTCATGGGTTGAGACCGGGGCTGCCCTGTACCTCCCAGGTTAAGACCAGGGCTGACCTGTACCTCCCAGGTTGAGACTAGGGCTGACCTATACTCCCCGGGTTGAGACCGGGGCTGACCTAGACTTCTCAGGTAGAGACTGGGGCTGACATGTCCTTCATGGGTTGAGACCGGGACTGACCTGGACTTCCCAAGTTGAGATTGGGGCTGACTTGTACCTCCCTGGTTGAGATCAGGAATGACCTGTACCACCCGGGTTGAAATCGGAGATGACCTGTACCTCTTAGGTTGAGACCGGGGCTGACATGTACTTCCCAGGTTGAGACCGGGACTGACCTAAACTTTAAATTTGAGACGGGGGCTGACCTGTACCTCCCGGGTTGAGATCGGGGCTGACCTATGACTCCCAGGTTGAGACCGGGGCTGACCTGTACCTCCCGGTTGAGATCGGGGCTGACCTGTTCTTCTCGGGTAGAGACTGAGGCTGACCTGTACCTCTTGGGTTGAGACCAGGGCTGATATATTTTTCTCAGGTTAAAATTAGGGCTGACCTGAACATCCCGGATTGAGACCGGGTCCGACCTGTACCTCCCGGGTTAAGACCGAAGCTGACCTGTACCTCTCGGGTTTAGACCGGGGCTAACCTGTACCTTACGGGTTTAGATCGGCGATAACCTGTACCTCCTAAGTTGAGACCGAGACTGCCCCGTACCTCCTGGGTTGAGACCGGGGCTTACTTGTACCTCCCGGGATGAGACCGGGGCTGACCTGTACTTCCCAGGTTGAGACTAGGGCTGACCTAGACTTCCTGGTTTGAGACCGGGGCTGACCTGAATCTTTTGGGTTGAGACCGGGGCTGACAGGTTCTTCTCGGGTTGAGATCGGGACTGACCTGGACTTCCCAGGTTGAGAGCAAGGCTAACCTGTACCTCCCGGGTTGAGATCGGGACTGAGCTGTACCTCCCGGATTGAGATCGCGGCTGACCTGTATCTCCCGAATTGAGATCGGGGCAGACTTGTACATTTCGGGTTGAGACCGGGACTGACTTGTACCTCACGGGTTGAGACCGAGGCTGACATTTACTTCACGAGTGGAGATCGATGCTGATCTGTACCTCCCGAATTGAGAAAGGGGCTGACCTGTTCTTCCCGGGCTGAGACCGGGGCTGACATGGACTTCCCGGGGTTAGACCGGGGCTGACTTGTACCTCCCGGATTGAGATCGGGGATGACCTGTACCTTTCGATTTGAGACCAGAGCTACCCTGTATTTCCCGGGTTGAGACCGGGGTTGACCTTTTCCTCCCAGGTTGAGACCCGGGCTGACCTGTACTATCTGGGTTGAGACTGAGGCTGACCTGTATCTCCCAGGTTGAGACCAGGGATGACCTATTTTTCTCGGATTGAAATCGAGACTAACCTATACCTCTCGGGTTGTGACCGGGGCTGATATGTACTTTAGAGTTGAGACCGGGGCTTACCTGTACCTCCCGGATTGAGACCGGGGCTGACCTGTTCTTCCTGAGTTGAGACCAGAGCTGTCATGGACTTCCCCGGTTGAGACCGGGGTTGACCTGTATTTTCCAGGTTGAGATCGGGGATGACCTGTAACTCTTGGGTTGAGATCGGGGCTAACCTGTACTTCCCGAGTTAAAATCGGGGCTGAGATGAACCTCCTGAGTTGAGATCGGGGTTGACCTGTTATTCTCAAGTTGAGACCGGGGCTGACCTGTACTTCTTGGGTTGAGATCGGGGCTGATCTGTTCTTCCCGGGTTAAGATCGGGGCTGATATAAACTTCTTAGGTTGAGATCGGGTCCGACCTGTCTCTCCCGAGTTGAGATCGGGGATGACCTGTACCTCTCGGGTTTAGACCGGGGCTAACCTGTACCTCCCGGGTTGAGATTGAGGCTGATTTGTACCTCCCAGGTTGAGACCAAGGCTGTCCTGTACCTCCCGAGTTGAGACCGAGGTTGACCTGTACCTCTTAGGATGAGACCAGGGCTAACCTGTGCTTCCCGGGTTAAGACTGGGGCTGACACCTGGGATGACCTAGACTTCTCGGGTTAAGATCGGGGCTGACCTGAACCTCCTAGGTTGAGATCGGGGCTGACATGTTCTTCTCGGGTTGAGACGGGGGTTGACCTGTACTTCCTAGGTTGAGATCAGGACTGACCTGTACCTCCCTAATTGAGATCGGGGCTGACCTGTACCTTACGTGTTGAGACCGGGGCTGACTTGTACTTTTTAGGTTAAGACCGGGACGGACCTGTACCTCCCTGGTTGAGACCGGGGCTGACTTGTACTTCACGAGGTGAAATCGATGCTGATATGTACCTCCCGTATTGAGACCAAGGCTGACCTATTCTTTCTGAGTTGAGACCGGGGCTGATATGGAATACCCGGGGTAGACCAGGGTTGACATGTACCTCCCGGGTTGAAACCGGGGATGACCTGTACCACTCGGTTTGAGACCAGGGCTACCCTGTATTTCCTGGGTTTAGACCGGAGTTGACCTATACCTCCCGGGTTGAGACCGGGGCTGATCTATACTTTCAGAGTTGAGACTGAGGCTGACCTTTACCTCCCGGGTTGAGACCAGGGCTGACCTGTTCTTCTGAGATTGAGACCAGGACTGACCTGTACCTCCCGGGTTGAGACCGGGGTTGACCTGTACTTACCAGGTTGAGACCGGGGCTGAATTGTACCACCTGGGTTGAGACAGGGGCTGACATGTTCTTCCCGGGTTGATACCGGGGCTGACCAATACCTCCCGGGTTGAGACCGGGGGTGACCTATTCTTCTCGGGTTGAGATCGGGGCTGACCTAAACTTCCTAGGTTGGGACCAGGGCTGACCTACACCTCCCGTGTTGAGACTGAGGCTGACATGTACCTCTCGGGTTGAGACCGGGACTGACTTGTACCTCCTGAGTTGAGACCGGGGATGACCTGTACCTCCCGAGATGAGACCGGGGCTGCCATGTACCTCCCGGGTTGAGACCTGTGCTGACCTGTACCTCCTGGGTTGAGACCGGGGCAGACCTGTACGTTTCGGGTTGAGACCGAGGCTAGCCTAGACAACCCAGGTTGAGACTGGGGTTGACCTAAAACTCCTAGGTTGAGACTGGGGCTGACCTGAACCTCCTAGGTTGAGACTAGAGCTGACATGCTCTTCTCGGGTTGAGACCGGGGCTGACCTGAACCTCCTGGGTTGAAACTAGGGCTTACCTATACTTCTCTGGTTGAGACCGGGGCTGATCTGTACCTCCTAGGTTGAGACCGGAGCTGACCTATACCTCTCGGGTTGAGTTCGGGGCTGACCTAGACGTATCGGGTTGAGAATGGGGCTGACCTGTACTTCTCGAATTGAGACCGAAGCTGCCCAGTACTTCCTAGGTTAAGACCGGGGCTGACCTGTACCTCCTGGGTTCAGATCGGGGCTGACCTGTACTTCCCGGGTTGAGATCGGGGCTGACCTATACCTCCCGGGTTGAGATCGGGGCTGCCCTGTACCTCTCGGGTTGAGACCACAGCTAACCTGTACCTCCCAGGTTGAGACCGGGGCTAACCTGTACCTCCCTGGTTGAGACCGTGGCTGACCTGTACCTCATGGGTTGAGACCTGGGCTACCTTGTACCTCCTAGGTTAAGAACGGGGCTGACCTGTACCTCCCGGGTTGAGACTAGGGCTGACCTGTACCCCCCGGGTTGAGACCGGGGCTGACCTAGTCTTCCCCAGTTGAGACCGGGGCTGATATATCCTTCTCGGGTTGAGACCGGGACTGACCTGGACTTCCCAGGTTAAGATCGGGGCCGACTTATTTCTCCCGGGTTGAGATCAGGATTGACCTGTACCTCCCGGGTTGAAATCAGAGATGACCTTAACATCTCGGGTTGAGGCCGGGGCAGACTTGTACTTTCTGGGTTGGGACCGGGGCTGACCTGTACCTCCCAGGTTGAGACCGGGGCTATCCTAAACTTCAAAGTTTAGACGAGCACTGACCTTAACCTCTCGATTTGAGGCCGGGGCTGACTTATACTTTTTGGGTTGGGACCGGGGCTGACCTGTACCTCCCAGGTTGAGACCGGGGCTGTCCTAAACTTCAAAGTTGAGACGGGCACTGACCTGTACCTCACGGGTTGAGACCGGGGCTAACCTGTATCTCCCGGGTTGAGACCGTGGCTTACCTATAACTCCCGGGTTGAGATCGGGACTGACCTATACTTCCCGGGTTGAGATCGAGGCTGACCTGTACCTCCAGGGTTGAGATTGGTGCTGACTTGTTCTTCTCGGGTTGAGACAGAGGCTGACCTGTACCTCTTGGGATGAGATCGGGGCTGATCTGTTCTTCCCGGGTTGAGATCAGGGCTGACCTGAACATCACGGATTGACACCGGGTCTGATCTGTACCTCCCGGGTTGAGACCGGAGCTGACCTGTACCTCTCGGGTTTAGACCAGGGCTAACCTGTACCTTACAGGTTTAGACTGGGGATTACCTATACCTCCTAGGTTGAGACCGAGATTGCCCTATACCTCCCGGGTTGAGACCGGGGCTGACCTTTACCTCCTAGGATGAGACTAGGGCTGACCTATACTTCTCGGGTTGAGACCGGGTCTGACCTTTACTTCCCGGGTTGATATTGGGGCTGTCTTGAACCTCCCAGGTTGAGACAGGAGTTGACATGTTCTTCTCGGGTTGAGACAAGGGATGACCTGAACCTCTCGGGTTGAAATCGGGGCTGACCTGTACCTCCCAGGTTGAGACTGAAGCTAACCTGTACCTCCCGGGTTGAGACCGAGGTTGACTTATACCTCTCGGTTTGAGACAGGGGCTTCCATGTACTTCTCAGGTTGTGACCGGGGCTGACCTGTACCTCCCGGGTTAAGACTGGGGCTGACTTGTACTTCCCGGGATGAGACCGGGACTGACCTATTCTTTTTGGGTTGAGACTGGGGCTGACCTAGACTTCCTGGAATGAGATCGGGGCTGATCTATACATACTAAGATGAGACCGGGGCTGACCTGTACCTCTTGGGTTGAGATCGGAGCTGACATGTACCTCTCGAGTTGAGATCGGAGCTGACCTGTACCTCCCGGGTTGAGATCGAGGCTGACTTGTACTTGACGAGTTGAGATCGATGTTGATCTGTACCTCCCAGATTGAGACCAAGGCTGACCTGTTCTTCCTGGGTTGAGACCGAGGCTGACATTGACTTCTCGGGGTTAGACCAGGGCTGACTTGTACCTCCCGGGTTGAGACTAGGGATGACCTGTACCACTCAGTTTGAGATCGGGGCTACCCTGTATTTCCCGGGTTGAGACCGGAGTTGACCTGTACCTCCTGGGTTAAGACTGGGCTGACCTGTACTTTCTGAGTTGAGACTGAGGCTGACCTTTACCTCCTGATTTGAGACCGGGGCTGACCTGTTCTTCTCGGATTGAGACCGGGACTGACCTTTACCTCTCGGGTTGAGACCATGGTTGACCTTTAATTACTAGGTTGAGACCGGGGCTAACTTGTACCACCCAGGTTGAGATCGGGGCTGACATGTTCTTCCCGGGTTGAGACCGGGGCTGACCAATACCTCCCAGGTTGAGGCCGAGGGTTACCTGTTCTTCTTAGGTTGAGATCGGGGCTGACCTGAACTTCCCGGGTAGAGACCGAGGCTGACCTGTACCTCCCGGGCTGAGACTAGGGCTGACCTGCACCTCCCGAGTTAAAACTGGGGATGACCTGTACCTCCCGATATGAGACTGGGCTGTCCTTTACCTCCCGGGTTGAGACTGGGGCTGACCTATACCTCCCGGGTGGAGACCGGGGCAGACCAGTACGTTTAGGGCTGATATCGGGGCTGACGTAGACATCCTGGGTTGACACCGGGGCTGACCTAAACCTCCTAGGTTGAGACTAGGCCTGACCTGAACCTCCTAGGATGAGACTGGAGCTGACATGTTCTTCTCGGGTTGAGGCCGTGGCTGACCTGAACCTCCTGGGTTGAAATTGGGGCTGACCTGTACCTCCCGGGTTCAGATCGAGACTGATCTGTACCTCTTAGGTTAAGATCGGGGCTGACCTATACCTCTCGGGTTGAGACCGGGGTTGGCCTAGACGTATCAGGTTGAGAACGGGGCTGACTTGTACTTCCCGGGTTGAGATCGGAGCTGCATAGTAATTCCCGGGTTGAGACCGGGACTGACCTGTACCTCCCGGGTTCAGACTGGGGCTGACCTGTACTTCTTGGGTTGAGACCGGGGCTGACCTATACCTCCCGAATTGAGATCTGGGCTGACCTGTACCTCTCGGGTTGAGACCACGGCTAACCTGTACTTCCTAGGTTGAGATTGGGGCTAACCTGTACCTCCTTGGTTAAGACCGGGGCTGACCTATACCTCATGGGTAGAGACCGGGGCTGCCCTGTACATCCCAAGTTAAGACCGGGGCTGACCTGTACCTCTAGGGTTGAGACTAGGGCTGACTTGTACTCCCTAGGTTGAGACCAGGGCTGACCTATACTTCTCGGGTTGAGACCGGGGCTGACATGTCCTTCATGGGTTGAGACCGGGACTGACCTGGACTTCCCAAGTTGAGATCGCGGCTGACTTGTGCCTCCCGGGTTGAGATCAGGAATGAATTGTACCTCCCGGGTTGAAATCGGAGATGACCTGTACCTCTCAGGTTGAGCCGGGGCTGACTTGTACTTTCTGGGTTCAGACCGGGGCTGACCTGTACTTCCCAGGTTGAGACCGGGGCTGACCTAAACTTCAAAGTTGAGACAGGGGCTGACCTGTACCTCCTGGGTTGAGACCGGAGCTGATCTATAACTCCTGGGTTGAGACCGGGGCTGACCTGTACTTCCCGGGTTGAGACCGGGGCTGACCTGTACCTCTCGGGTTGAGATCGGGGCTGACCTATTCTTCTTGGGTTGAGACTGAGGCTGACCTGTACCTCTTGGGTTGAGGCCGGGGCAGATCTATTTTTCTTGGGTTGAGATCGGGGCTGACCTGAACATCCCGGATTGAGACCGGGTCTGACCTGTACCTCCCGGGTTGAGACCGGAGCTGACCTGTACCTCTCGGGTTTAGACCGTGGCTAACCTGTACCTTACAGGTTGAGATTGGGGCTGACATGTACCTCCTAGGTTGAGACCGAGACTGCCCTGTACCTCCCGGGTTGAGATCAGGGCTGACTTGTACCTCCCGGGATGAGATCGGGGCTGACCTGTACTTCCTGGGTTGAGACTGGGGCTGACCTAGACTTCCCGGGTTGAGATCGGGGCTGACCTGAATCTTTCGAGTTGAGATCGGGGCTGACAAGTTCATCTCGGGTTGAGACCGGGACTGACCTGGACTTCCCAGGTTGAGACCGGGGCTAACCTGTACCTCACGGGTTGAGATCGGGACTGAGCTGTACCTCCCGAATTGATATCGCGACTGACCTGTATCTCCCGAATTGAGATCGGGGCAGACTTGTACATTCCGGGTTGAGACCGGGACTGACTTGTACCTCCCGGGTTGAGGCCGAGGCTGACCTGTACTTCACGAGTGGAGATCGATGCTGATCTGTACTCCCCGAATTGCGAAAGGGCCTGACCTGTTCTTCCCGGGTTGAGACCAGGGCTGACATGGACTTCCCGGGGTTAGACCAGGGCTAACTTGTACCTCCCGGATTATCGGGGATGACCTGTACCTCTCAATTTGAGACTGGAGCTACCCTGTATTTCTCGAGTTGAGACTGGGGTTGACCTTTTCCTCCCAGGTTGAGACCGGGCTGCCCTGTACTTTCTAGGATGAGACTGAGGCTGACCTGTATCTCCCAGGTTGAGACCGGGGCTGACCTATATTTCTAGGATTAAAATCAAGACCAACTTGTACCTCCCGGGTTGAGACCGGGGCTGACCTGTACATTAGAGTTGAGACCGGGGCTGACCTATACCTCCCGGATTGAGACCGGGGCTGACCTGTTCTTCCTGAGTTGAGACCGGAGCTGTCATGGACTTCCCGGGTTGAGATCGAGGCTGACCTGTATTTCCTGGATTGAGACCGGGGCTGACCTGTAACTCTCGGGTTGAGACCGGGGCTGACCTGTACTTCCCGAGTTGAGACCGGGGCTGAGATGAACCTCCTGCGTTGAGATCGGGGCTGACCGGTTATTCTTAAGTTGAGACCGGGGCTGACCTGTACCTCTTGGGTTGAGATCGGGGCTGACCTGTTCTTCCCGGGTTGAGATCGGGGCTGATCTAAACTTCTTGGGTTGAGACCAGGTTCGATATGTATCTCCTGAGTTAAGATCGGGGCTGACCAGTACCTCTCGGATTTAGATCGGGGCTAACCTGTACCTCCCGAGTTGAGACCGGGGCAGATTTGTACCTCCCAGGTTGAGACCGGGGCTGCCTTGTACCTCCCAGATTGAGACCGAGGCTGACCTGTACCTCTTGGGATGAGACCAGGGCTGACCTGTACTTCCCGGGTTGAGACCGGGGCTGACCTAGACTTCTTGGGTTGAGATCGGGGCTGACCTGAACCTCCCGGGTTGAGATCGGGGCTGACATGTTCTTCTCGGGTTGAGACCGGGGCTGACCTGTACCTCCCGGGTTGAGATCAGGACTGACCTGTACCTCCCTAATTAAAATCGGGGCTGGCCTGTACCGCACGGGTTTAGACCGGGGCAGACTTGTACTTTTAAGGTTAAGACCGGGACGGACCTGTACCTCTCGGGTTGAGACCGGGGCTGACTTGTACTTCACGAGTTGAAATTAATGCTGATCTGTACCTCCCGTATTGAGACCGAGGCTGACCTGTTCTTCCCGAGTTAAGACCGGGGCTGACATGGAATACCCGGGGTTAGAGCAGGGCTGACTTGTACCTCCCGGGTTAAGACCGGGGCTACCCTATATTTCTCGGGTTGAGATCAGAGTTGACTTGTACCTCCCGGGTTGAGACCGGGGCTGACCTGTACTTTCTGAGTTCAGACTGAGGCTGACCTTTACCTCTTGGGTTGAGACCGGGGCTGACCTGTTCTTCTCGGATTGAGACCGGGATTGACCTGTACCTCCCGGGTTGAGATCAGGGCTGACCAATACCTCCCAGGTTGAGACCGGGGGGGTGACCTGTTCTTTCTGGGTTGAGATCGGGGCTGACCTAAACTTCCTGGGTTGAGACCAGGGTTGACCATCACCTCCCGTGTTGAGACTGTGGCTGACCTGTACCTCTCGGGTTGAGACCGGGGCTGACCTGTACCTCCCGTGATGAGACCGGGGCTGCGCTGTACCTCCCGAGTTGAGATCGGGGCAGTCCTGTACGTCCCGGGTTGAGATCGAGGCTGACCTAAACTTCCTAGGTTGAGACTGGGGCTGACCTGAACCTCCTAGGTTGAGACCGGAGCTGACATGTTCTTCTAGGGTTGAGATCGAGGCTGACCTGAACCTCCTGGGTTGAAATTGGGGCTAACCTGTACCTCCCGGGCTGAGACCGGGGCTGATCTGTACTTCCTATGTGTAGACTGGGGCTGACCTATACCTCCCGGATTGAGATCGGGGATGACCTGTTCTTCCTGAGTTGAGACCTGAGCTGTCATGGACTTCCCGGGTTGAGACCGAGGCTGACCTGTATTTCCTGGGTTGAGTTCGGGGCTGACCTGTAACTCTCGGGTTGAGATCGGGGCTGACCTGTACTTCCCGAGTTGAGACCGGGGCTGAGATGAACCTCCCGCGTTGAGATCGGGGCTGACCTGTATCTCCCGCGTTGAGATCGGGGCTGACCTGTACCTCTTAGGTTGAGATCGGGGCTGACCTGTTCTTCCCAGGTTGAGATCGGGGCTGACCTGAACTTCTCGGGTTGAGACCAGGTCCGACCTGTATCTCCTGAGTTTAGATCGAGACTGACCTGTACTTCTCAAGTTTAGACCTGGGCTAACCTGTACCTCCCAGGTTGAGACCAGGGCAGATTTGTATCTCCCAGGTTTAGACCGGGGCTGCCCCGTACCTCCTGGATTGAGGTGATGGTTGTCCCGATGTGCAACCTAATGATCAAATTCATGCTCAGTTGGCTAACTTGGTGAATCAGGCGGTTAGTCAGGCTTTACCGCAGTTGGTGGCACAAGTTGTACAGGCAATGCAGCAGCCGCCAAAAATTCCTGAGCAGGGGCACTCGGGATATAATGGTCCACAAGAAAACGAAGAGGAAGGGAATGCAGATGGTCTTGATCAGCAGGTGGTTCAAATATATGTATGGTTGGAGAGGTTTCAGAAGCAGAAGCCACAGTCATTCAGTTCAGCTCCGACTCCGATCGATGCAGAGAATTGGATTGGTCACTTAGAGAAGATATTTGATGTATTGGGGTGCTCAGATAATCAGAGATTGTTGCTTGCTGTTTATAAGCTAGAGGGGGATGCTCAGAGGTGGTGGAAAGCGCTGAAAACAATCAAGGGTGATGGGTACGTGAAAACACTTCGATGGGCATAGTTTTATGAGGTCTTTTATCAGCAGTACTTTCCAGCTGCTGATAAAGAGGCCTATGCTAGAGAGTATCTGTCTATTCGGCAGAAAGATGATGAGTCCATCACAGATTTTATGACGAGGTTCACCAGGTTAGCAGGTTTTGCGGGAACCTCTGCAGGGACTGCAGCGAAACAGGCGAAAAAGTTCAAGTGGCGGATTCATTATAGGTATCGCCAACATCTCATTAACACCAAGTTTACAGATGTGTCAGCTGTGGCTAATGCGGCCAAGAACATTAAGATTGAGCGGTGTTGGAAGAACAGAAAACGAAAAGGAGAAAGTTCTGTCAATTAAGGTAATATTATTACTTTAGTAGTCAATATCCTTTTGTATGCAAATAACCATATGAGAATTTCATGATGCGGGTTAGTTTAAAGGATTGATATTTAATGTTATTGATCATATCTCCTGATGAAGGAATCATTATATATATATATATATATATATATATATATATATATATACTATTTAAATTATGTATATAAAGTGACTAGATGTAAATTTCTTAGTAAATTTTGGTTTGCAGGCACATGACGTTATTTTATATATATATATATATATATATATATATATATTATATTTTAATAAGTTTTTGACCATCAAATTTAGAAACGGAATTAGTAAATCAAACTGAAGTTATGTATATTAATTTAATTAATTATTTTTGCCGACATAATTATAAATTAAAATCTTAATAATAAATTTAATAGTATTATGTTATTATTGATTGGATTGTAATAAAATCTCATTAAATTATTTAGATTGAACGGAGGGAGCCTAAACGAATAATTTTTGGAATATAATACTTTGGGTATTACATTGCTTAATCCAGGTACGGATTCCGTACTCCTTCAACGATTCTCTTATTAAATTTAATTTGTTCGTTTTGTTTCTCGTTTCAAAATTGGTTATTGTTTCCTATAATTGTTCATTCTCAAATTCTTGTGATAGTTTCATCTTGGTACGATACTTAGAACTAGTGTTTGTATTCTTGATCAGTGTATCATATTTAGTATTTATTTCAATCTTTGTAGAAAGTACATGTTAATATATTTTGGAGACTTTGTGATAATGATTCGTTTCAGTTAAACATGTACATATTAGAACCCATTTGTGTTGATATTGTGTCATATGTGTTGTGACATTGTATCTTTGTTAGAATATACCGTAGGGTATACCTGAGCTATAACCACCTGTGGGGGTACCACAGGCATGTCCTCTTGGCACCGAGGCATGACACCTTCCGTGGCGGTGTGATCAGTCCACGGCGTCTCTATTTTGTGCTCCGGTGGGAGTTGGCCATTTGGTGTTTTGTTGTGGGAGGCGTATAGGTCGACCCTAGTTTTCTGTTCTGTTCTGTTCTGCAGAGTGGTGATGTTTGTGCCAAACACGCCTTCCGATTTTGCATGCATTGGATTCGCGGTCCAATGTGTGAGACTTGCCTATGTGGCATTATTTGATCTTGCCTGTGTGGCAAGGTATATTTCTGTTTTATTTTGAGCTCGGTATGAAATAACCCCATCCATTTGATTCAGTCTATTATTTCGTTGTATTAGTTTGTTCGTTACAGTTCAGTTCATTTTAATTGAGTTAGTTATCTCAGTTCTTTATTTTATATTCTATATCTGTACTGGGCATTTGGCTCATGCTGTGTTTTTCTTCCGGCAGGTAATCAGGGGGATCAAGGACAAGTGTGATGAGAGCTCCTTTATATCCAATGGTCTAGGAATATTCTGTTTAGGCTGGACATATTAATTTCTTTGGAGTTGTAATAATTATTTCAGATTATGGTTTGGGCCAGTTTGACATTTATTCTGGTTTGACCTTGTTGATATTTATTAGTTTTAAATACTATTCTTTAGTGGCATAGAGGTTTTGTTCAGTTTTGTTGTGTTTTGAGTAACCTCTCTTTCTATTTCGGAAAGGGGGTGTTACAGAGTTGGTATCAGAGCTTAGGTTCTTTCTTGTAGAAAACCTATTTAGGTTTGACCTGTGAGTTATGGGTAGATTTCTGGGTTAGGTTTTTGTTCAGTTTGATTTTCTGTTCAGCTATATTCGAATCTGTCTTTAATCTGTTTTGCTTATATTCGTTCATCTCTTTCTTAGATGGCTCGTCGATCCGCTAGAGTTGCTGGGAGGAGAGGTAACAATAGGGGAAGAGGTGATGGTCGGCCCGATGAGCAACTTAATGATCAGATTCATGCTCAGTTAGCTAACTTGGTGAATCAGGCGGTTAATCAGGCTTTGCCGCAGTTGGTGGCACAGGTTGTACAGGCAATGCAGCAGCCGCCAGAAATTCCTGAGCAGGGGCACTCGGAAAATAATGGTCCACAAGCAAACGAAGAGGAAGGAAATGCAGATGGTCTTGATCAGCAGGTGGTTCCAATGTATGTATGGTTGGAGAGGTTTCAGAAGCAGAAGCCACAGTCATTCAGTTCAGCTCCGACTCCGATCAATGCAGAGAATTGGATTGGTCACTTAGAGAAGATATTTGATGTATTGGGGTGCTCAGATATCAGAGAGTATTGCTTGCTGTTTATAAGCTAGAGGGGGATGATCAGAGGTGGTGGAAAGCGCTGAAAACAACCAAGGGTGATGGGTACGTGGAAACACTTCGATGGGCATAGTTTTGTGAGGTCTTTTATCAGCAGTACTTTCCAGCTGCTGATAAAGAGGCCTATGCTAGAGAGTATCTGTCTATTCTGCAGAAAGATAATGAGTCCATCACAAATTTTATGACGAGGTTCACCAGGTTGGCAGGTTTTACGGGAACCTCTGCAGGGACTGCAGTGGAACAGGCGGAGAAGTTCAAGTGGCGGATTCATTATAGGTATCGCCAACATCTCATTAACACCAAGTTTACAGATGTGTCAGCTGTGGCTATTGCGGCCAAGAACATTAAGATTGAGCGGTGTTGGAAGAACAGAAAACGAAAAGGAGAAAGTTCTGTCAATTAAGGTAATATTATTACTTTAGTAGTCAATATCCTTTTGTATGCAAATAACCATATGAGAATTTCATGATGCGGGTCAGTTTAAAAGATTGATATTTAATGTTATTGATCATATCTCCTGATGAAGGAATCATTATATATATATATATATATATATATATATATATATATACTATTTAAATTATGTATATAAAGTGACTAGATGTAAATTTCTTAGTAAATTTTGGTTTGCAGGCACATGACGTTATTTTATATATATATATATATATATATATATATATATATATATATATATATATATTATATTTTAATAAGTTTTTGACCATCAAATTTAGAAACGGAATTAGTAAATCAAACTGGAGTTATGTATATTAATTTAATTAATTATTTTTGCCGACATAATTATAAATTAAAGTCTTAATAATAAATTTAATAGTATTATGTTATTAATGATTGGATTGTAATAAAATCTCATTAAATTATTTAGATTGAACGGAGGGAGCCTAAACGAATAATTTTTGAAATATAATACTTTGGGTATTACATTGCTTAATCTAGGTACGAATTTCGTACTCCTTCAGCGATTCTCTTATTAAATTTAATTTGTTCGTTTTGTTTCTCGTTTCGAAATTGGTTATTGTTTCCCATAATTGTTCATTCTCAAATTCTTGTGATAGTTTCATCTTGGTACGATACTTAGAACTAGTGTTTGTATTCTTGATCAAGTGTATCATGTTTAGTATTTATTTCGATCTTTGTAGAAAGTACATGTTAATATATTTTGGAGACTTTGTGATAATGATTCGTTTCAGTTTAACATGTACATATTAGAACCCATTTGTGTTGATATTGTGTCGCATGTGTTGTGACATTGTATCTTTGTTAGAATATATCGTAGGGTATACCTGAGCTATAACCACCTGTGGGGGTACCACAGGCATGTCTTCTTGGCACCGAGGCATGACACCTTCCGTGGCGGTGTGATCAGTCCACGGCGTCTCTATTTTGTGCTCCGGTGAGAGTTGGCCATTTGGTGTTTTGTTGTGGGAGGCGTATGGGTCGACTCTAGCTTTCTGTTCTATTCTGTTTTGCGGAGTGGCGATGTTTGTGCCAAACACGCCTTCCGATTTTGCATGCATTGGATTCGCGGTCCAATGTGTGCGACTTGCCTGTGTGGCATTATTTGATCTTGCCTGTGTGGGAAAGTATATTTCTGTTTTATTTTGATCTCGGTATGAAATAACCCCAGCCATTTTATTTAGCCTATTATTTCGTTGTATTAGTTTATTCGTTACAGTTCAGTTCATTTTAATTGAGTTAGTTATCTCAGTTCTTTATTTTATATTCTATATCTGTACTGGGCATTTGGCTCATGCTGTGTTTTTCTTCAGGCAGGTAATCAGGGGGATCTAGGGCAAGTGTGATGAGAGCTCCTTTCAATCCAATGGTCTAGGAATATTCTGTTTAGGCTGGACATATTAATTTCTTTGGAGTTGTAATAATTATTTCAGATTATGGTTTGGGCCAGTTTGGAATTTATTCTGGTTTGACCTTATTGATATTTATTAGTTTTAAATACTATTCTTTAGTGGCATAGAGGTTTCGTTCAGTTTTGTTGTGTTTTGAGTAACCTCTCTTTCTATTTCGGAAAGGGGGTGTTACAGAGTTGGTATCAGAGCTTAGGTTCTTTCCTGTAGAAAACCTATTTAGGTTTGACCTGTGAGTTATGGGTAGATTTCTGGGTTAGATTTTTGTTTTGTTTGATTTTCTGTTCAGCTATATTCGAATCTGTCTTTAATCTGTTTTGCTTATATTCGTTCATCTCTTTCTTAGATGGCTCGTCGATCCGCTAAAGTTGCTGGGAGGAGAGGTAACAATAGGGGAAGAGGTGATGGTCGGCCCGATGAGCAACCTAATGATCAGATTCATGCTCAGTTGGCTAACTTGGTGAATCAGGCAGTTAATCAGGCTTTACCGCAGTTGGTGGCACAGGTTGTACAGGCAATGCAGCAGCCGCCAGAAATTCCTGAGCAGGGGCACTCGGGAAATAATGGTCCACAAGCAAACGAAGAGGAAGGGAATGCAGATGGTCTTGATCAGCAGGTGGTTCCAATGTATGTATGGTTGGAGAGGTTTCAGAAGCAGAAGCCACAGTCATTCAGTTTAGCTCCGACTCCGATCGATGCAGAGAATTGGATTGGTCACTTAGAGAAGATATTTGATGTATTGGGGTGCTCAGATAATCAGAGAGTGTTGCTTGCTGTTTATAAGCTAGAAGGGGATGCTCAGAGGTGGTGAAAAGCGCTGAAAACAACCAAGGGTGATGGGTACGTGGAAACACTTCGATGGGCATAGTTTTGTAAGGTCTTTTATCAGCAGTACTTTCCAGCTGCTGATAAAGAGGCCTATGCTAGAGAGTATCTGTTTATTCGGCAGAAAGATGATGAGTCCATCACATATTTTATGACGAGGTTCACCAGGTTGGCAGGTTTTGCGGGAACCTCTGCAGGGACTGCAGCGGAACAAGCGGAGAAGTTCAAATGACGGATTCATTATAGGTATCGCCAACATCTCATTAACACCAAGTTTGCAGATGTGTCAGCTGTGGCTAATGCAGCCAAGAACATTGAGATTGAGCGGCGTTGGAAGAACAGAAAACGAAAAGGAGAAAGTTCTGTCAATTAAGGTAATATTATTACTTTAGTAGTCAATATCCTTTTATATGCAAATAATCTTATGAGAATTTCATGATGCGGGTCAGTTTAAAGGATTGATATTTAATGTTATTGATCATATCTCCTGATGAAGGAATCATTATATATATATATATACATGTTATTAAATTATTTAAATTATGTATATAAAGTGACTAGATGTAAATTTCTTAGTAAATTTTGGTTTGCAGGCAGATGACGTTATTATATATATATATATATATATATATTATATTATATTTTAATAAGTTTTTGACCATCAAATTTAGAAACAGAATTTGTAAATCAAACTGAAGTTATGTATATTAATTTAATTAATGATTTTTGCCGACATAATTATAAATTAAAGTCTTAATAATAAATTTAATAGTATTATTTTATTAATGATTGGATTGCAATAAAATCTCATTAAATTATTTAGATTGAACGGAGGGAGCCTAAACGAATAATTTTTAGAATATAATACTTTGGGTATTACATTGCTTATTCCAGGTACGAATTTCGTACTCCTTCAGCGATTCTCTTATTAAATTTAATTTGTTTGTATTGTTTCTCATTTCGAAATTGGTTATTGTTTCCCATAATTGTTCATTCTCAAATTCTTGTGATAGTTTCATCTTGGTACGATACTTAGAACTAGTGTTTGTATTCTTGATCCAGTGTATCATGTTTAGTATTTATTTCGATCTTTGTAGAAAGTACATGTTAATATATTTTGGAGACTTTGTGATAATGATTCGTTTCAGTTTAACATGTACATATTAGAACCCATTTGTGTTGATATTGTGTCGCATGTGTTGTGACATTATATCTTTATTAGAATATACCGTAGGGTATACCTGAGCTATAACCACCTGTGGGGGTACCACAGACATGTCCTTTTAGCACCGAGGCATGACACCTTCCGTGGCGGTGTGATCAGTCCACGGCGTCTCTGTTATGTGCTCCGGTGGGAGTTGGCCATTTGGTGTTTTGTTGTGGGAGGCGTATGGGTGGACCCTAGTTTTCTGTTCTGCAGAGTGGCGATGTTTGTGCCAAACACGCCTTCCGATTTTGCATGCATTGGATTCGCGGTCCAATATGTGCGACTTGCCTGTGTGGCAAGGTATATTTCTGTTTTATTTTGAGCTCGGTATGAAATAACCCCAGCCATTTGATTCAGCCTATTATTTCGTTGTATTAGTTTATTCGTTACAGTTCAGTTCATTTTAATTGAGTTAGTTATCTCAGTTCTTTATCTTATATTCTATATCTGTACTGGGCATTTGGCTCATGCTGTGTTTTTCTTCCGGCAGGTAGTCAGGGGAATCAAGGGCAAGTGTGATGAGAGCTCCTTTCAATCCAATGGTCTAGGAATATTCTGTTTATGCTGGACATATTAATTTCTTTGGAGTTGTAATAATTATTTCAGATTATGGTTTGGGCCAGTTTGACATTTATTCTGGTTTGACCTTGTTGATATTTAATAGTTTTAAATACTATTCTTTAGTGGCATAGAGGTTTCCTTCAGTTTTGTTGTGTTTTGAGTAACCTTTCTTTCTATTTCGGAAAGGGGGTGTTACACCTGTACCTCTTGGGATGAGACCAGGGATGACCTGTACTTTTCGGGTTGACCACGGGGTTAACCTAGACTTCTCGGGTTGAGATCGGGGCTGACCTGAACCTCCCGGGTTGAGATCGGGGCTGACATGTTCTTCTCGGGTTGAGACGAGGGCTGACCTGTACCTCCCGGGTTGAGATCAGGACTGGCCTGTACCTCCCTAATTTAGATCGGGGCTGTGCTGTACCTCCTGGGTTGAGACCGGGGCAGACTTGTACTTTTCGGATTAAGACCGGGACGGACCTGTTCCTCCCGGGTTGAGACCGGGGCTGACTTGTACTTCACGAGTTGAAATTGATGCTGATCTGTACCTCCCGTATTGAGGCCGAGGCTGACCTGTTCTTCCCGTGTTGAGACCGGGGCTGACATGGAATACCCGGGGTTAGACCAGGGCTGACTTGTACCTCCCGGGTTAAGACCGGGGATGACTTGTACCACTCGGTTTGAGACTGGGGCTACCCTGTATTTCCCGGGTTGAGACCGGAGTTGACCTGGACCTCCCGGGTTGAGACCGGGGCGGACCTGTACTTTTTGAGTTGAGACTGAGGCTTACCTTTACCTCCTAGGTTGAGACCGGGGCTGACCTGTTCTTCTCGAATTGAGACCGGGACTGACCTGTACCTCCCGGGTTGAGACCGGGGCTGACCTGTACTTACCAGGTTGAGACCGGGGCTGACTTGTACCACTCGGATTGAGATCGGGGCTGACATGTTCTTCCCGGGTTGATATCGGGGCTGACCAATACCTCCCGGGTTGAGACCGAGGGTGACCTGTTCTTCTTGGGTTGAGATCGGGGCGGACCTAAACTTCCTGGGTTGATATCGGGGCTGACCTGTACCTCATGAGTTGAGACTAGGGATGACCTGTACCTCCCGAGATGAGACCGGGGCTGCGCTGTACCTCCCGACTTGAGACCGGGGCTGACCTGTACGTCCCGGGTTGAGACCGGGGCTGACCTGTACGTTTTGGGTTAAGACCGGGGCTGGCCTAGACATCCCGGGTTGAGACCGGGGCTGAGCTAAACCTCTTGGGTTGAGACTGGGGCAGACCTGAACCTCCTAGGTTGAGACTGGAGCTGACATGTTCTTCTCGGGTTGAGACCAGGGCTGACCTGAAACTCCTGGGTTGAAATTGGTGCTGACCTGTACCTCCCGGGCTGAAATCGGGGCTGATTTGTACCTCCTATGTTGAGACCGGGGCTGACTTATACCTCTCGGGTTGAGACCGGGGTTGACCTAGACGTATCGGGTTGAGAACGGGGCTAACCTGTACTTCTCGGGTTGAGACCGAAGCTGCCCAATACTTCCTAGATTGAGACCGGGGCTGACCTGTACATCACGGGTTGAGACCGGGGCTGACCTGTACTTCCCGGGTTGAGACCGGGGCTGACCTATACCTGCTGGGTTGAGATTGGGGCTGACCTGTACCTCTCGAGTTAAGACCACGCCTAACCTGTACCACCCAGGTTGAGACCGGGGCTAACTTGTACCTCCCTAGTTGAGATCGGGGCTGACCTGTGCCTCATGGGTTGAGACTTGGGCTGCCCTGTACCTCCTAGGTTAAGAACGGGGCTGACTTGTACATCCCGGGTTGAGACTAGGGCTGATCTGTACTCCCCGGGTTGAGACCGGGGCTGACCTAGACTACCCGGGTTGAGACTGGGGCTGATATATCCTTCTCGGGTTGAGACCGGGACTGACCTGGACTTCCCAATTTAAGATCGGGGTTGACTTGTACCTCCCGATTTGAGATCAGGACTGACCTGTACCTCCCGGGTTAAAATCAGAGATGACCTTAACCTCTCGGGTTGAGACCGGGGCCGACTGGTACTTTCTAGGTTGAGACCGGGGCGGACCTGTACCTCCCAGGTTGAGACCAGGGCTGACCTAAACTTCAAAGTTGAGACGGGGGCTGACTTGTACCTCACGGGTTGAGACCGGGGCTGACCTGTTCTTCCCGAGTTGAGACTAGAGCTGACATGGACTTCCCAGGTTGAGACCGGGGCTGACCTGTATCTTCCGAGTTGAGACCGGGGCTGACCTATAACTCTCGACTTGAGACCGGGGCTGACCTATACTTCCCGGGTTGAGACCGGGGCTGACCTGTACCTTCAGGGTTAAGATCTGTGCTGATCTGTTCTTCTCGAGTTGAGACTGAGGCTGACCTGTATCTCTTGGGTTGAGATCGGGGCTGATCTGTTCTTCCCGGGTTGAGATCGGGGCTGACCTGAACATCACGGATTGAGACCGGGTCCGACCTATACCTCCTTAGTTGAGACCGGAGCTGGCCTGTACCTCTCGGGTTTAGACCAGGGCTAACCTGTACCTTACAGGTTTAGACTATGGCTGACATGTACCTCCTAAGTTGAGACCGAGACTGCCCTGTACCTCCCGGGTTGAGACCGTGGTTGACCTGTACCTCCTAGGATGAGACCGGGGCTGACCTATACTTCCCGGGTGGTGACCGGGGCTGACCTTGACTTCCCGGGTTGGGACCGGGGCTGTCCTGAACCTCTCAGGTTGAGACAAGAGCTGACATGTTCTTCTCAGGTTGAGACCAGGGAAGACCTGAACCTCTCGGGTTGAAACCGGGGCTGACTTGTACCTCCCAAGTAGAGACCAAAGCTGACTTGTACCTCCTGAGTTGAGATCGAGGCTGACCTTTGCCTCTCGATTTGAGACAGGGGCTGCCCTGTACTTCCCAGGTTGAGATCGGGGCTGACCTGTACCTCCCGGGTTGAGACAGGGGCTGACCTGTTCTTTTTAGGTTGAGACTGGGGCTGACCTAGACTTCCTGGGATGAGATCGGGGCTGACCTGTACTTGTTAGGATGAGACCGGGGCTAACCTGTACCTCTTGGGTTGAGATCAGAGCTGACCTGTACCTCCCGAGTTGAGACCGGGGCTGACCTGTACCTCCTGGTTTAAGATCGGGGCTGACCTGTTCTTCCCAGGTTTAAACCAGAGTTGGCCTGTACCTCCTAGGTTGTTATCGGGGCTACCCTAGACTGCTTGGGTTAAGACCGGGGATGACCTGTACTTCTTGGGTTGAGACCGGGGCAGACCTGTACTTCCCGAGTTGAGAGATGAATCTCCCCGAGTTGAGATCGGCTGACCTGCTATTCTCAGGTTGAGACCGGGGCTGACCTATACCTCTTGGATTGAGATCGGGGCTGACCTGTTCTTGTCGGGTTGAGATCGGGGATGACATAAACTTCTCGGGTTGAGACCGGGTCCGACCTGTATCTCCCGAGTTGAGATCGGGGCTGACCTGTACCTCTCGAGTTTAAACCGGGGCTACCCTGTACCTACCGGGTTGAGACCGGGGCTGATTTGTACCTCCCAGGTTGAGACCGGGGCTGTCCTGTACCTCCCAGGTTGAGACCGAGGCTGACCTGTACCTCCTGGGATAAGACCAGGGCTGACCTGTACTTCTCGGGTTGAGACCGGGGCTGACCTAGACTTCTCGGGTTGAGATCGGGGCTAACCTGAACCTCCCGGGTTGAGATCGGGGATGACATGTTCTTCTCGGGTTGAGACAGGGGCTGACCTGTACCTCCCGGGTTGAGATCAGGACTGACCTGTACCTCCCTAATTGAGATCGGGGCTGACCTGTACCTCCCGGGTTAAGACCGGGGCTGACTTGTACTTCACGAGTTAAAATCGATGCTGATCTGTACCTCCCCTATTGAGACCGAGGCTGACCTGTTCTTCACGTGTTAAGATCGGGGCTGACATGGAATACCCAGGGTTAGACCAGGGCTGACTTTTACCTCCCGGGTTGAGACCGGGGATGATCTGTAGCACTCGGTTTGAGACTAGGGCTACCCTGTATTTCCCGAGTTGAGACCGGAGTTGACCTGTACCTCCCAGGTTGAGACCGGGGCTGACCTGTTCTTCTCGGATTGAGACCAGGACTGACCTGTACCTCCCGGACTGAGACTGGGGCTGACCTGTACTTACCAGGTTGAGACCGAGGCAGACTTTTACCACCCAAGTTGAGACCGGGGCTGATATGTTCTTCCCTGGTTGATACCGGGGCTGACCAATACCTTTCGGGTTGAGACCGGGGGTGACCTGTTCTTCCTGGGTTGAGATCGGGGCTGACCTAAACTTCTCGGGTTGAGATCGGGGCTGACTTACACCTCCTGTGTTGAGATCGAGGCTGACCTATACCTCTCGGGTTAAGACCGGGGCTGACCTGTACCTCCCGAGTTGAGATCGAGGATGACCTGTACCTCCCGAGATGAGATCGGGGCTGCCCTGTACCTCCCGGGTTGAGACCGGTGCTGACCAGTACCTCCGGGTTGAGACCGGGGCTGACCTGCACATTTCGTGTTGAGACCGGGGCTGGCATAGACATCCCGAGTTGAGACTGGGGCTGACCTAAACCTCCTGGGTTGAGACTGGGGCTGACCTGAACCTCCTAGGTTGAGACTGGAGCTGACATGTTCTTCTCGGGTTTGGACCGGGGCTGACCTGAACCTCCTAGGTTGAAACTGGGGCTGACCTGTACCTCCTGGGTTGAGACCGGGGCTGATCTGTACCTCCTAGGTTGAGACCGGGGCTGACCTATACCTCTCGGGTTGAGACCGGGGCTTACCTAGACGTATCGGGTTGAGAATGGGGCTGACCTGTACTTCTCGAGCTGAGACCGAAGCTGCCCAGTACTTCCTAGGTTGAGACTGGGGCTGACCTGTACCTCCCTGGTTCAGACCGGGGCTGACCTGTACTTCCCGGATTGAGATCAGGACTGACCTATACCTCCCGGGTTGAGATCGGGGCTGACCTGTACCTCTCGGGTTGAGACCACGGCTAACCTGTACCTCCCAGGTTTAGACCGGGGCTAATCTGTACCTCCCTGGTTGAGACCGGGGCTGACCTGTACCTCATGGGTTGAGACCTGGCCTGCCCTGTACCTCCTAGGTTAAGAACGGGGCTGACCTGTACCTCTCGGGTTGAGACTTGGGCTAACCTGTACTCCCCGGGTTAAGACCGGGGCTGACCTAGACTTCTCGGGTTGAGACCGGGGCTGATATATCCTTCTCGGGTTAAGACCGGGACTGACCTGGACTTCCCAGGTTAAGATCGGGGCTGACTTGTACCTCCTGGGTTGAGATCAGGACTGACCTGTATCTTCCGTGTTGGAATCAGAGATGACCTTAACCTCTCGGGTTGAGACCGGGGCAGACTTGTACTTTTTGGGTTGGGACCGGGGCTGACCTGTACCTCCCAGGTTGAGACCGGGGCTGACCTAAACTTCAAAGTTGAGACGGGCGCTGACCTGTACCTCACGGGTTGAGATTGGGGCTGAACTGTTCTTCTCGGGATGAGACCGGAGCTGACATGAACTTTCTAGGTTGAGATCGGGGCTGACCTGTATCTCCCGGGTTGAGACCGTGGCTGACCTATAACTCCCGGGTTGAGACCGAGACTGACCTATACTTCTCGGGTTGAGACCGGGGCTGACCTGTACCTCCAGGGTTGAGCTCGGTGCTGACTTGTTCTTCTCGGGTTGAGACTAAGGCTGACCTGTACCTCTTGGGTTGAGACCGGGGCTGATTTGTTCTTTCCAGGTTGAGATCGAGGCTGACCTAAACATCAAGGATTGAGACCGGGTCTGACCTGTACCACCCGGGTTGAGACCGGAGCTGACCTGTACCTCTAGAGTTTAGACCAGGGTTAACCTATACCTTACAGGTTTAGACTGGGGCTGACCTGTACCTCCTAGGTTGAGACCGAGACTATCCTGTACCTCCCGGGTTAAGATCGGGGCTGACCTGTACCTCCTAGGATGAAACCAGGGCTGACCTATACTTCCCGGGTTGAGACCGGGTCTGACCTTGACTTCTCGGGTTGAGATCGGGGCTATCCTGAACCTCCCAAGTTGAGACAGGAGCTGACATGTTCTTATCGGGTTGAGACCAGGGATGACCTGAACCTCTCGGGTTGAAATTGGGGCTAACCTGTACCTCCCAAGTTGAGACTGAAGCTAACCTGTACCTCCCGGGTTGAGACCGAGGCTGACCTATACCTCTCAATTTGAGACAGGGGCTGCCCTGTACTTCCCAGGTTGAGACCGGGGATAACCTGTACCACCTGGGATGAGACCAGGGCTGACTTGTACTTCCCGGGTTGAGACTGGGACTAACCTGTTCTTTTTGGGTAGAGACCGGGGCTGACCTAGACTTCCTGGGATGAGATCGGGGCTGACCTGTACATACCAGGATGAGATCAGGGCTGACCTGTACCTCTTGGGTTGAGATCGGAGCTGACCTGTACCTCTCGAGTTGAGACCGAGGCTGACCTGTACCTCCCGAGTTGAGATCGGGGCTGACCTGTACTTCACGAGTTGAGACCGATGCTGATCTGTACCTCCCAGATTAAGATCGAGGCTGACCTGTTCTTCCCGGGTTGAGGCCGAGGCTGACATGGACTTCCCGGGGTTAGACCAGGGCTGACTTGTACCTCCCGGGTTGAGACTGGGGATGTCCTGTACCACTCGGTTTGAGACCGAGGCTACCCTGTATTTCTCGGGTTGAGACCGGAGTTGACCTGTACCTCTTGGGTTGAGACTGGGGCAGACCTGTACTTTTTGAGTTAAGACTGAGGCTGACCTTTTCCTCCTAATTTGAGACCAGGGCTGACTTGTTGTTCTCAGATTGAGACCGGGACTGACCTGTACCTCCCGGATTAAGACCAGGGCTGACCTGTACTTACCAGGTTGTGACCGGGGTTGACTTGTACCACCTAGGTTGAGACCGGGGCTGACATGTTCTTCCCGGGTTGAGACCGGGGCTGACTAATATCTCCCGGGTTGAGACCGGGGGTGACCTGTTCCTCCTAGGTTGAGATCAGGGCTGACCTGAACTTCCCGAGTTGAGACCGGGGCTGACCTGTACTTCCCGTGTTAAGACCGAGGCTGACCTGTACCTCTCGAGTTGAGACCGGGGCTGACCTGTACCTCTCGAGTTGAGACCGGGGATGACTTGTACCTCCCGATATGAGACTGGGGCTGACCTGTACCTCCCGGGTTGAGACTGGGGCTGACCTGTCCGTCCCGGGTGGAGACCGAGGCTGACCTGTACGTTTCGGGCTGATATCGTGGCTGACCTAGACTTCCCGGGTTGACACCGGGGCTGACCTAAACCTCCTGGGTTGAGACTAGGCCTGACCTCAACCTCTTAGGTTGATATTGGAGCTGACATGTTCTTCTCGGGTTGAGGCTGTGGCTGACCTGAACCTCCTGGGTTGAAACTGGGGCTGACCTGTACCTCCCAGGTTGAGATCGAGGCTGATCCGTACCTCCTAGGTTGAGACCGTGGCTGACCTATACCTCTTAGGTTGAGACTGGGGCTAACCTAGACGTATCAGGTTGAGAACGGGGCTGACCTATACTTCCCGGGTTGAGACCGGAGCTGCACAGTACTTCCCGGGTTAAGACCGGGACTGACCTGTACCTCTCGGGTTTAGACCGGGGCTGACCTGTACTTCCTGGGTTGAGACCGAGGCTGACCTATACCTCCCGGGTTGAGATTGGGGCTGACCTGTGCCTCTCGGGTTGAGATCACGGCTAACCTGTACCTCCCAGGTTGAGACCGGGGATAACCTGTACCTCTTTGGTTGAGACCGGGGCTGACCTATACCTCATTGGTTGAGACCGGGGCTGCCCTGTACCTCCCAGGTTAAGACCGGGGCTGACCTGTACCTCCCAGGTTGAGACTATGGCTGACCTGTACTCCCCGGGTTGAGATTGGGGCTGACCTAGACTTCTCGGGTAGAGACCGGGCCTGACATGTCCTTTATGGGTTGAGACCGGGACTGACCTGGACTTCCAAGGTTGAGATCGGGGCTGACTTGTACCTCCCGGGTTGAGATTAGGAATGAACTGTACCTCCCGAGTTGAAATCGGAGATGACCTGTACCTCTCAGGTTGAGACCGTGGCTGACTTGTACTTTTTGGGTTGAGACCGGGGCTGACCTGTACTTCCCAGGTTGAGACTGGGGCTGACCTAAACTTCAAAGTTGAGACGGGGGCTGACCTGTACCTCCCGGGTTGAGACCGGGGCTGATCTATAACTCCTGGGTTGAGACTGGGGCTGACCTATACTTCCCGGGTTGAGACCGGGGCTGACCTGTACCTCTCGGGTTGAAATCAGGGCTGACCTGTACGTTTCGGGCTGATATCGTGGCTGACCTAGACTTCCCGGGTTGACACCGGGGCTGACCTAAACCTCCTGGGTTGAGACTAGGCCTGACCTCAACCTCTTAGGTTGATACTGGAGCTGACATGTTCTTCTCGGGTTGAGGCTGTGGCTGACCTGAACCTCCTGGGTTGAAACTGGGGCTGACCTGTACCTCCCAGGTTGAGATCGAGGCTGATCCGTACCTCCTAGGTTGAGACCGTGGCTGACCTATACCTCTTAGGTTGAGACTGGGGCTAACCTAGACGTATCAGGTTGAGAACGGGGCTGACCTATACTTCCCGGGTTGAGACCGGAGCTGCACAGTACTTCCCGGGTTAAGACCGGGACTGACCTGTACCTCTCGGGTTTAGACCGGGGCTGACCTGTAGTTCCTGGGTTGAGACCGAGGCTGACCTATACCTCCCGGGTTGAGATTGGGGCTGACCTGTGCCTCTCGGGTTGAGATCACGGCTAACCTGTACCTCCCAGGTTGAGACCGGGGATAACCTGTACCTCTTTGGTTGAGACCGGGGCTGACCTATACCTCATTGGTTGAGACCGGGGCTGCCCTGTACCTCCCAGGTTAAGACCGGGGCTGACCTGTACCTCCCAGGTTGAGATTATGGCTGACCTGTACTCCCCGGGTTGAGATTGGGGCTGACCTAGACTTCTCGGGTAGAGACCGGGCCTGACATGTCCTTTATGGGTTGAGACCGGGACTGACCTGGACTTCCAAGGTTGAGATCGGGGCTGACTTGTACCTCCCGGGTTGAGATTAGGAATGAACTGTACCTCCCGGGTTGAAATCGGAGATGACCTGTACCTCTCACGTTGAGACCGTGGCTGACTTGTACTTTTTGGGTTGAGACCGGGGCTGACCTGTACTTCCCAGGTTGAGACTGGGGCTGACCTAAACTTCAAAGTTGAGACAGGGGCTGACCTGTACCTCCCGGGTTGAGACCGGGGCTGATCTATAACTCCTGGGTTGAGACTGGGGCTGACCTATACTTCCCGGGTTGAGACCGGGGCTGACCTGTACCTCTCGGGTTGAAATCAGGGCTGACCTGTTCTTCTGGGGTTGAGACTGAGGCTAACCTGTACCTCTTGGGTTGAGACCAGGGCTGATCTATTTTTCTCGTGTGAAGATCGGGGCTGACCTGAACTTCTCGGATTGAGACCGGGTCCGACCTGTACCTCTTGGGTTGAGACCGGAGCTGACTTGTACCTCTCGGGTTTAGATCGGGGGTAACCTGTACTTTACCGGTTGAGACTTGGGCTGACCTGTACCTCCTAGGTTGAGATCGAGACTGCCCTATACCTCCCGGGTTGAGATCGGGGCTGACCTGTACTTCCCGGGTTGAGACTGGGGCTGACCTAGACTTCCCGGGTTGACATCGGGGCTGACCTGAATCTTCCGGGTTGAGACCGGGGCTGATAGGTTCTTCTCGGGTTGAGACCGGGACTGACCTGGACTTCCTAGGTTGAGACTGGGGCTAACCTGTACCTCCTGGGTTGAGATCGGGACTGAGATGTACCTCCCAGATTGATATCGCGGCAGACCTATATCTCCCGAATTGAGATCGGGGCAGACTTGTACTTTTCGGGTTGAGACCAGGACTGACTTGTACCTCCCGGGTTGAGACCGAGACTGACCTGTACTTCACGAGTGGAGATCAATGCTGATCTGTACCTCCCGAATTGAGAAAGGGCCTGACCTGTTCTTCCCGGGTTGAGACCGGGGCTGACATAGACTTTTTGGGGTTAGACCGGGGCTGACTTGTACCTCCTAGATTGAGATCGGGGATGACTTGTACCTCTTAATTTGAGATCGGAGCTACCCTGTATTTCTCGGGTTGAGACCGGGGTTGACCTTTTCCTCCAAGGTTTAGACCGGGGCTGCCCTGTACTTTTTGGGTTGAGACTGAGGTTGACCTCTGTCTCCCAAGTTGAGACCGGGGCTGACCTATTTTTCTCGAATTGAAATCGAGACTAACTTGTACCTCCCGGGTTGAGATCGGGGCTAATATGTACTTTAGTGTTGAGGCCGAGGTTGACCTGTACCTCCTGGATTGAGACCGGGGCTGACCTGTTCTTCTTAAGTTGAGACCGGAGCTGTTATGGACTTCCCGGGTTGAGACCGGGGCTGACCTTTATTTCCCGGGTTGAGACTGGGGCTGACCTGTAACTCTCGGGTTGAGACCGGGGCTGGCTTGTACTTCTCGAGTTGAGACCGGGGCTGAGATGAACCTCCCGGGTTGAGATTGGAGCTGACCTGTTATTCTCAGGTTGAGACCGGGGCACACCTGTACCTCTTGGGTTGAGATCAGGGCTGACCTGTTCTTCCCGGGTTGAGATTGGGGCTGACCTATACTTCTCGGGTTGAGACTGGCTCCCGAGTTAAGATCGGGGCAGACGTGTGCCTCTCGGGTTGAGACCGGGGCTGGCTTGTACTTCTCGAGTTGAGACCGGGGCTGAGATGAACCTCCCGGGTTGAGATTGGAGCTGACCTGTTATTCTCAGGTTGAGACCGGGGCACACCTGTACCTCTTGGGTTGAGATCAGGGCTGACCTGTTCTTCCCGGGTTGAGATTGGGGCTGACCTATGCTTCTCGGGTTGAGACTGGGTCCGACCACTATCTCCCGAGTTAAGATCGGGGCAGACGTGTGCCTCTCGGGTTTAGACCGGGGCTAACCTGTACCTCCCGGGTTGAGACTGGGGCTGATTTGTACCTCCCAGGTCGAGACCGGGGCTTCCCTGTACCTCTCAAGTTGAGACCGAGGCTGACCTGTACCTCCTTGGATGAGACCAGGGCTGACCTGTACTTCTCAGGTTGAGACCGGGACTGACCTAGACTTCTCGAGTTGAGATCGGGGCTGACCTGAACCTCCCGGGTTGAGATCGGGGCTGACATATTCATCTCGGGTTGAGACGGGGGCTGACCTGTACCTCCCGGGTTGAGATCAGGACTGACCTGTACCTCCCTAATTGAGATTGGGGCTGACCTGTACCTCCCGGGTTGAGACCGGGGCTGACTTATACTTTTTGGGTTAAGACCAGGATGGACATGTACTTCCCGGGTTGAGACCGGGGCTGACTTGTATTTGACGAGTTAAAATCGATGCTGATCTGTACCTCCCGTATTGAGACCGAGGCTGACCTGTTCTTCCCGAGTTGAGACTGGGGCTGACATGGAATACCCGGGGTTAGACCAGGGCTGACTTGTACCTCTCGGGTTGAGACCGGGGATGACCTATACCACTCGATTTGAGACCGGGGCTTCCCTGTATTTCTTGAGTTGAGACCGGAGTTGACCTGTACCTCCCGGGTTGAGACCGGGGCTGACCTGTACTTTCTGAGTTGAGACTGAGGCTGATTTTTACCTCCCGGGTTGAGACCGGGGCTGACATGTTCTTCTTGGATTGAGACCAGGACTGACCTGTACTTCCCGGGTTGAGACCAGGGCTGACCAGTACTTACCAGGTTGAGACCGAGGCTGACTTGTACCACTCGGGTTGAGATCGGGGCTGACATATTCTTCCCGGGTTGATTCCGGGGCTGACCAAAACCAACCGGGTTGAGACCGGGGCTGACCTGTTCTTCTTGGGATGAGATCGGGGCTGAACTAAACTTCCTGGGTTGTGACTAGGGCCGTCCTATACCTCCTGTGTTGAGACCGAGGCTGACCTGTACCTCCAGAGTTGAGACCGAGGCTAACCTGTACCTCCCGAGTTGAGACCGGGGATGACTTGTATCTCCCAAGTTGAGATCGGGGCATCCCTGTACCTCTCTGGTTGAGACCGGGGCTGATCTGTTCCTTCTGGGTTGTGATCGGGGCTGACCTTTACGTTTTGGGTTGAGACCGGGGCTGGCCTAAACATCCCGGGTTGAGACCGGGGCTGACCTGAACCTCCTGGGTTGAGACTGGGGTTGACCTGAACCTCCTAGGTTGAGACTGGAGCTAATATGTTCTTCTCGGGTTGAGACCGGGGCTGACCTGAACCTCCTGGGTTGAAATTGGGGTTGACCTGGACCACCAGGGTTGAGACCGGGGCTGATCTGTACCTCCTATATTGAGACTGGGGCTGACCTGTACTTCTCGGGTTGAGACCAAAGCTGCCCAAAACTTCCTGGGTTAAGACCGGGGCTGTCCTATACCTCTTGGGTTCAGACCGGGGCAGACCTGTACTTCCCGGGTTGAGACTGAGGCTGACCTATACCTGTTGGGTTGAGATCGGGGCTGACCTGTACCTCATGGGTTGAGACCTGGGTTGCCCTGTACCTCCTAGGTTAAGAACGGGGCTGACGTATACCTCCTGGGTTGAGACTAGGGCTGATCTATACTCCCCGGGTTGAGACAGGCGCTGACCTAGACTTCTCGGGTTGAGACCGGGGCTGATATATCCTTCTCGGGTTGAGACCGGGACTGACCTGGACTTCCCAGTTTAAGATCGGGGCTGACTTATACCTTTCGTGTTGAGATCAGGACTGACCTGTACCTCCCGAGTTGACATCAGAGATGACCTTAACCTCTCCGGTTGAGACCGGGGCCGACTGGTACATTCTGGGTTGAGACTGGAGCTGACCTGTTCTTCCCGGGTCGAGACCAGAGCTGACATGGACTTCCTAGGTTGAGATCGGGGCTGACCTGTATCTCCCGGATTGAGAATGGGGCTGACCTATAACTCTCGGCTTGAGACCGGGGCTGACCTATACTTCCCAGGTTGAGACCGGGGCTGACCTGTACCTCCATGGTTGAGATTGGTGCTGACCTGTTCTTCTCGGGTTGAGACTGAGGCTGACCTGTACCTCTTGGGTTGAGAGCGGGGCTGATCTGTTCTTCCCGGGTTGAGATCGGGACTGGCCTGAACATCACGGATTGAGACCGGGTCCGACCTATACCACCCGGGTTGAGACCGGAGCTGACCTGTACCTCTCGGGTTTCGACTAGGGCTAACCTGTACCTTACAGGTTTAGACTGGGGCTGACTTGTACCTCCTAGGTTGAGACCGAGACTGCCATGTACCTCCCGGGTTGAGACCGTGACTGACCTGTACCTCCTAGGATGAGACCGGGGCTGACCTATACTTCTCGGGTTGAGATCGGGGCTGACCTTGACTTCCCGGGTTTGGACCGGGGCTGTCCTGAACCTCTGAGGTTGAGACATGAGCTGACATATTCTTCTCGGGTTGAGACCAGGGAAGACCTGAACCGCACGGGTTGAAACCGGGGCTGACCTGTACCTCCCAGGTTGAGATTGAATCTGGCCTGTACCTCCAGGGTTGACACCGAGGCACACTATACCACTCTGTCTGTACTTCCCAGGTTGAGACCGGGGCTGACCTGTACCTCCCGGGTTGTTATCGGGGCTGACCTGTACTTCCCGTCTTGAGACCGGGACTGACCTGTTCTTTTTGGGTTGAGACCGGGGCTGACCTAGACTTCCTAGGATGAGATCAGGGCTGACCTGTACCTCCCGAGTTGAGACCTGGGCTGACCTGTACCTCTCGAGTTGAGATCGGGCCTGACTTGTACTTCTCGGGTTGAGACAGGAGATGACATATACCTCCCAGGTTTAGACCAGGGCTGCCCTGTTCTTCCCGGGTTGTGACTGAGGCTTACATGGACTACACGGGTTGAGACCGGGTCTGACTTGTACCTCTTGGGTTACGACCGGGGCTGACCTGTACCTCCCGGGTTGAGACCGGGGCTGACCTAGATTTCTTGGGTTGAGACCGGGGCGGACTTGTAGCTCCAGGGTTGAGACCGGGGCTGACCTGTTCTTCTCGGGTTGAGATCGAGGCTGACCTGTACCTCCTGGGTTAAGACCAAGGCTGACCTATACCTCCCGAGTTGAGATCAGGGCTGACCTAGAATTCCCGAGTTGAGACCGGGGCTGACCTGTACATCCCGGGTTGAGACCGGGACTGACCTGTACCTCCCAAGTTGAGACCGGGGCTGACCTGTACCTCCCGAGTTAAGACCGGGGCTGACCTATATTTTTTTGGTTGAGATTGGGGCTGACCTGTACTTCTCGAGTTGAGATAGGGGCTGGCCTGTACCTCCCATGTTGAGACCGGGGCTAACCTGTTCTTCCCGTGTTGAGACTGTGGCTAACCTGGACGTCCCGGGTTGAGAAGGGGGTGACCTATACCTCCCTAGTTGAGCCCAGGGCTGACCTGTACTTCCCAGATCGAGACCAGAGCTGTCCAGTACTTCTCGGGTTGAGACCGGGGCTGATATGTTCTTCCCGGGTTGAGACCGGAGCTGACATGGACTTCCCGGGTTGAGATTGGGGCTGAACTGTACCTCCCGGGTTGAGACCGGGGCTGACCTGTAACTCCCGGGTTATGACCAGTGCTGACCTGTACTTCTCGGGTTGAAACCGGGGCTGAGATGAACCTCCCGGGTTGAGATCGGGGCCGACTTGTTCTTCTTGGGTTGAGACCGGGGCTGACCTGTACCTTTTGGGTTGAGATTGGGGCTGACCTGTTCTTCCCTGGTTGAGATCGAGGCTGACCTAAACTTCCCAGGTTGAGACTGGGTCCGACCTGTACCTCTCGAGTTGAAACCAAGGCTGACCTGTACCCCTAGGGTTTAGACCGGGGCTAACCTGTACTTCTTGGGTTTAGACCGGGGCTGACCTGTCATCCTAGGTTGAGATCGGGGCTGCCCTGTACCTGCCAGGTTGAGAACGTGGCGGACCTGCACATCTTGGGATGAGACCGGGGCTGACCTGTACTTCCCGAATTGAGACCGGGGCTGACCTAGACTTCCCGGGTTGAGATCGGGTTTGACTTGAACCTCCTGGATTAAGACCGGGGCTACAATATTATTATCAGGTTGAGACCGGGACTGACCTGGACTTCTCGGGTTGAGACGGGGGCTGACCTGTACTTTTTGGGTTGAGATCGGGACTGACCTGTACCTCCCCGATTGAGATCAGGGTTGAACTGTATCTCCTGGGTTAAGATCGGGGCTGACTTGTACTTTTCAGGTTGAGACTGGGACGGACTTATACCTCCCGAGTAGAGACCGGGGCTGACCTGCACTTCATGAGTTGAGACCGATGCTGATCTGTACCTCCTGGATTTAGACCGAGGCTGACTTGTTCTTCCCGGGTTGAGACTGGGGCTGACATGGACTTCCCGGGGTTAGACTAGGGCTGACTTGTACCTCCTAGTTTGAGACCGAGGTTGACTTGTACCTCTCTATTTAGACCGGGGCTACCCTGTACTTTTCGGGTTGAGACCGGGGTTGACCTGTACCTCCCGGGTTGAGACCGGGGCTGACCTATACTTTTCGGGTTGAGATTGAGGCTGACCTGTACCTCCCGGGTTGAAACTGGGGCTGACCTGTTCTTCTCGAATTGAGACCGGGATTGACTTGTACCTCCAGGGTTGAGACCGGGGCCGACCTGTACTTACCAGGTTGAGACTGGGGCTGACCTGTACCACCCGGGTTGAGACTGGGGCTGACTTGTACCTCCCAGGTTGAGACCGAGGCTGACCTATACCTTCCGGGTTGAGACCGGGGCTGACCTAAACCTTTCGGGTTGAGACCAGGGCTGACCTGTACCTCCCGGGATGAGACCGGGGCTGCCCTGTACCTCTTGGGTTGGGACCGGTGCTGACCTGTACCTCACAGGTTAAGACCGAGGTTGACCTGCACTTACCGGGTTGAGACCGAGGTTGACCTGTACTTACCGGGTTGAGACTGGCGATAATCTGTACTCCCTGGGTTAAGACCGGGGCAGATTTGTTCTTCCCGGATTGAGACCGGGGCTAACCAATACCTCCCGGGTTGAGACCGGGGCTGACCAGTTCTGCCTAGGTTGAGATCGGGGCTGTCCTGAATTTCTCAGGTTGCCACTGGAGCTGACCTGTTCTTCTCAGATTGAGTCCGGGACTGACCTGTACCTCCTGGATTGAGCTAGGGGCTGACCTGTACTTCAGAGTTGAGACCGGGGCTGACCTGTACCTCTCGGATCGAGACCAGGGTTGACCTGTTCTTCCCGGGTTGAGACCGGAGCTGTCATGGACTTCCCGGGTTGACTTAGGGTCTGACATGTTCTTCTAAGTTTGAGATCGGGGCTGACCTGTACTTTTCGGGTTGAGACCAGGGCTGACCTTTACTTCTCGGGTTGAGACCGGGGCTGAGATGAACCTCCCAAGTTGAGATCGGGGCTGACCTGTTATTCTCGGGTTGAGACCGGGGCTAACCTGTACCTCTTGGGTTGAGATTGGAGCTGACCTGTTCTTCCCGAATTGAGACCGGGGCTGACCTGAACTTCCCGGGTTGAGACCGGGTCTGACCTGTATCTCCCGAGTTGAGACCGGGGCTGACTTGTACCTCTCGAGTTTAGATCGGGGCTAACCTATACCACCCGGGTTGAGACCGGGGCTGATTTGTACCACCCAGGTGGAGATCGGGGCTGCCCTGTACCTCCTGTGTTGAGACCGAAGCTGACCTGTACGTCCTGGGATGAGACTAGGGCTGACCTAAACTTTCTGGGTTGAGACCGAGGCTGACCTAGACTTCCCGAGTTGAGACCGGGGCTGACATATTCTTCTCGGGTTGAGACGGGGGCTGACCTGTACCTCCCGGGTAGAGATCAGGACTGACTTGTACCTCCCTAATTTAGATCGAAGCTGATCTGTACCTTCCGGGTTGAGACCGCGGCTGACTTGTACTTTTTGGGTTGAGACCGAGGCTGACCTGTACCTCCCGGGTTGAGACCGGGGCTGACCTGTACCTCTCGAGTTGAGACCGGGGATGACCTGTATCTCCTGAGATGAGACTGGGGCTGCCCTGTACCTCCCGGGTTGAGACCGGGGCTGACCTGCACCTCTTGGGTGGAGAGCGGGGCTGACCTGTACATTTCGAGCTGAGATCGGGGCTGACCTAGACTTCTCGGGTTGAGAGCGGGGCTGACCTGTACCTCCCAGGTTGAGATCGGGTATGATCTGTACCTCCTAGGTTCAGACCGGGGCTGACCTATACCTCTCGGGTTGAGACCGGGGCTGACCTAGACGTATCGGGTTGAGAACGGGATGACCTGTACTTCTCGGGTTGAGACCTGAGCTGCCTAGTACTTCTCGAGTTTAGACCGGGATTGACCAGTACCTCCCAGATTCAGACCGGGGCTGACCTGTACTTCCCAGGTTGAGACCGGGGCTGACCTATACCTCCCGGGTTGAGATCGGGGCTGACCTGTACCTCCCGGGTTGAGATCGGGGATGACCTGTATCTCCTGAGATGAGACTGGGGCTGCCCTGTACCTCCCGGGTTGAGACCGGGGCTGACCTGTACCTCTTGGGTGGAGAGCGGGGCTGACCTGTACATTTTGAGCTGAGATCGGGGCTGACCTAGACTTCCCGGGTTGAGAGCGGGGCTGACCTGTACCTCCCAGGTTGAGATCGGGTATGATCTGTACCTCCTAGGTTCAGACCGGGGCTGACCTATACCTCTCGGGTTGAGACCGGGGCTGACCTAGACGTATCGGGTTGAGAACGGGATGACCTGTACTTCTCGGGTTGAGACCTGAGCTACCCAGTACTTCTCGAGTTTAGACCGGGATTGACCAGTACCTCCCAGATTCAGACCGGGGCTGACCTGTACTTCCCAGGTTGAGACCGGGGCTGACCTATACCTCCCGGGTTGAGATCGGGGCTGACCTGTACCTCTCGAGTTGTGACCAGGGCTAACCTATACCTCCAAGGTTGAGACTGGGGCTAACCTGTACCTCCTTAGTTGAGATCGGGGCTGACCTATACCTCATGGGTTGAGACCGGGGTTGCCCTGTACATCCCAGGTTATGACCGGGGCTGACATGTCCTTCTTGGGTTAGGACCGTGACTGAACTTGACTTTCCAGGTTGAGATCGGGGCTGACTTGTACCTCCCGGGTTGAGATCAGGAATGACCTGTACCTCCCGGGTTGAAATAGGAGATGACTTGTACCTCTCGGGTTGAGACTGGGGCTGATTTGTACTTTTTGGGTGGAGACCGGGGCTGACCTAAACTTCAAAATTGAGATGGGGGCTGACCTGTACCTCCCGGGTTGAGACCGGGGCTGACCTATAACTCCCGGGTTGAGACCGATGCTGACCTGCACTTCCCGGGTTGAGACCGGGGTTTACTTGTACCTCCCGGGTTGAGATCGGGACTGACCTGTTCTTCTCGGGTTGAGACTAAGGCTGACCTGTACCTCCTGGGTTGAGACAGGGGCTGATCTATTTTTCCTAGGTTGAGATCGGGGCTGACCAGAACATCCCGGATTAAGACTGGGTCCGACCTGTACCTCTCAAGTTGAGACCAGTGCTGACCTGTACCTCTCGGGTTTAGACCGGGGCTAACCTGTACCTTACGGGTTGAGACTGGGGCTGACCTGTACCTCCTAGGTTGAGATTGAGACTGTCCTGTACCTCCCAGGTTGAGATTGAGACTGACCTGTGCCTCCCGGGTTGAGACTGGGGCTGACTTGTACTTCCCGCGTTGAGACCGGGGCTGACCTAGACTTCCTGGGTTGAGATCGGGGCTGACCTGAATCTTCTGGGTTGAGATCGGGGCTGACAGGTTCTTCTCGGGTTGAGACCGGGACTGACCTGGACTTCCCAGGTTGAGACCGGTGCTAACCTGTACCTCCCGGGTTGAGATCGGGACTGAGCTGTACCTCCCAGATTGAGATTGCGGCTGACCTGTATCTCCCGGATTGATACCGGGGCAGACTTGTACTTTTCGGGTTGAGACTGGGACTGACTTGCACCTCCCGGGTTGAGACCGAGGCTGACTTGTATTTCACGAGTGGAGATCGATGCTGATCTGTACCTCCCGAATTGAGACAGGGGCTGACCTGTTATTCCCGGGTTGAGATCGGGGATGACATGGACTTCCCGGGGTTAGACCGGGGTTGACTTGTACCTCCCGGATTGAGATCAGGGATGACCTGTACCTCTCGATTTGAGATCGGAGCTACCCTGTATTTCCCGGGTTATGATCGGGGTTGACCTTTTCCTCCCAGGTTGAGACCGGGGCTGACCTGTACTTTTTGGGTTGAGACTGAGGTTGACCTGTATCTCCCAGGTTAAGACCGGGGCTGACCTATTTTTCTCGAATTAAAATCGAGACTAATCTGTACCTCCCGGGTTCAGATCGGGGCTGACCTGTACTTTAGAGTTGAGACCGTGGCTGACCTGTACCTCCCGGATTGAGACCGGGGTTGACCTGTTCTTCTTGAGTTGAGACCGGTGTTGTCATGGACTTCCCGAGTTGAGGCTGGGGCTGACCTGTACCTCTCATGTTGAGACCAGGGCTGAGATGAACCTCCTGGGTTGAGATCGGGGCTGACCTATTATTCTTAGGTTAAGACCCGGGCTGACCTGTACCTCTTGGGTTGAGATCGGGGCTGACCTGTTCTTCCTGGGTTGAGATCGGGGCTGACCTAAACTTCTTGGGTTGAGACTGGGTCTGACCTGTATCTCCCGAGTTGAGACCGGGGCTGACCTGTACCCCTCGGGTTTAGACCGGGGCTAACCTATACCTCTCGGGTTGAGACCAAGGCTGATTTGTACCTCCCAGGTTGAGACCGAGGCTGCACTGTACCTCCCGGGATGAGACCGAGGCTGACTTGTACCTCCTGGGATGAGACCAGGGCTGACCTGTACTTCCCAGGTTGAGACTTGGGCTGACCTAGACTTCACGGGTTTAGATCGGGGCTGACCTGAACCTCCCGGGTTGAGATCGGGGCTGATATATTCTTCTTGGGTTGAGACGGGGGCTGACTTGTACCTCTCGGGTTGAGATCGGGACTGACCTGTACCTCCCTAATTGAGATCGGGGCTGACCTTACCTCCCGAGTTGAGACCGGGGCTGACCTGCACTTCAGGAGTTGAAACCGATGCCGATCTGTACCTCCCGAATTGAGACCGAGGCTGACCTGTTCTTCCCGAGTTGAGACCGGGGCTGACACGGAATACCCGGGTTAGACCAGGGCTGACTTATACCTCTTAGGTTAGGACTGGGGATGACCTGTACCACTCGATTTGATACCGGGGCTACCCTGTATTTCCCGGGTTGAGACCGGAGTTGACCTGTACCTCTCGGGTTGAGATCGAGGCTGACCTGTACTTTTTGAGTTGAGACAGAGGCTGACCTTTAACTCCCGGGTTGAGATCGGGGCTGACCTGTTCTTCTCGAATTGAGATCGGGACTGACCTGTACCTCTCGGGTTAAAACCGGGGCTGGCCTATATTTACTAGGTTGAGACCGGGGCTGATTTGTACCACCCTTGTTGAGACCGGGGCTGATATGTTCTTCTCGGGTTGATATGGGGGCTGACCAATACCTCTCGGGTTGAGACCGGGGGTGACCTGTTCTTTCCTGGGTTGAGATCGGGACTGACCTAAACTTCTCGGGTTTAGACCGGGGCTGACACACACATCCTGTGTTGAGACCGAGGCTGACCTGTACCTCCCGGGTTGAGACCGGGGATGACCTGTACCTCCCGAGATGAGATCGGGGCTGCCTTGTACCTCCCAGGTTGAGACCGGGGCTGACCTATACCTCCTAGGTAGAGACCGGGGCTGACCTGTACATTTTGGGTTGAGACCGGGGCTGACCTAGAGATCCTGGGTTGAGACCGGGGCTGACCTGAACCTCCTGGGTTGAGACTGGGGCTGACATGAACCTCCTATTGTGACTGGAGCTGACATGTTCTTCTCGGGTAGAGACCGGGGCTGACCTGAACCTCTTGGGTTGAAACTGGGGCTGACCTGTACCTCCCGGGTTAAGACCGGGGCTGATCAGTACCTCCTAAGTTGAGACCGGGGCTGACCTATACCTCTTGGGTTCAGAACGAGGCTAACTAGTACTTCTTGGGTTAAGACCGGAGCAGCCCAGTACTTTCTGGGTTGAGACCGGGGCTGACCTGTACCACCCGGGTTCAGACCGGGGCTGTCCTGTACTTCCCGAGTTGAGACCGGGGCTGACCTATACCTCCCGGATTGAGATCGGGGATGACCTGTACCTCTAGGGTTGAGACGACGGCTAACCTGTACCTCCCAGGTTGAGACCGGGGCTAACCTGTACCTCCCTAGTTGAGATCGACGCTGACCTGTACCTCATGGGTTGAGACCTGGGCTGCCTTATACCTCCTAGGTTAAGAACGGGGCTGACCTGTACCTCCGGGGTTGAGACTAGGGTTGACCTGTACTCCCCGGGTTGGGACCGGGGCTGACCTAGACTTTTTGGGTTGAGACTGTGGCTGATATATCCTGCTCAGGTTGAGACTGGGACTGACCTGGACTTCCCCGGTTAAGATCGGGGCTGACTTGTACCTCCCGGGTTGAGATCAGGACTGACCTGTACCTCCCGGGTTGAAATCAGAGATGACCTTAACCTCTCGGGTTGAGACCGGGGCTAACTTGTACTTTCTGGGTTGAGACGGGGGCTGACCTGTACCTCTCGGGTTGAGATCGGGGCTGACTTGTTCTTCCCTGGTTGAGATCGTAACTAACATGGACTTCCCAGGTTGAGACCGGGGCTGACCTGTATCTCCCTGGTTGAGACCGGGGCTGACCTATAACTCCTAGGTTGAGACCGGGGCTGACCTATACTTCCCGGGTTGAGACCAGGGCTGACCTGTACCTCCATGGTTGAGATCGGGGCTAACCTATTCTTCTTGGGTTGAGACTGAGGCTGACCTGTACCTCTTGGGTTGAGACCGGGGCTGATCTATTCTTCCCGGGTTGAGATCGGGGCTGACCTAAAAATCACGGATTGAGATCGGGTCTAACCTGTACCTCTCGGGCTGAGACCGGAGCTGACCTGTACCTCTCGGGTTTAGACCAAGGCTAACCTGTACCTTACAGGTTTAGACTGGGGCTGACCTGTACCTCCTAGGATGAGACCGAGACTGCCCTGTACCTCCCGGGTTGAGATCGGGGCTGACCTGTTCCTCCTAGGATGAGATCGGTGCTGAACTATACTTTCCAGGTTGAGACCGAGGCTGACCTTGACTTCCCGGGTTGAGACCGGGGCTGGCCTGAACCTCCCAGGTTGAGACAGGAGCTGACATGTTCTTCTCGGGTTGAGACCAGGGATGACCTGAACCTCTCGGGTTGAAATCGGGCCTGACCTGTACCTCTCAGGTTGAGACCGAAGCTGACCTGTACCTCCCAGGTTGAGATCGAGACTGACCTATACCTCTCAGTTTAAGACAGGGGCTGCCCTGTACTTCCTAGGTTGAGACCGGGGCTGACCTGTACCACCCGGGTTGAGACCGGGGCTGACTTGTACTTCCCGGGTTATAACCGGGACTGACCTGTTCTTTTTGGGTTGAGATCGGGGCCGACCTAGCCTTCCTAGGATGTGATCGGGGCTGACCTGTACTTCCCAGGATCAGACTGGGGCTGGCCTATACCTCTTGAGTTGAGATCGAAACTGACCTTTACTTCCCGAGTTGAGATCGGGGATGACCTGTACCTCCTGGGTTAAGACCAGGGCTGGCCTGTACCTCTCGGGTTGTTATCGGGGCTACCCTAGACTTCCTGGGTTAAGACCGGGGCTGACCTATACTTCTTGGGTTGAGACCGGGGGTGACCTGTATTTCTCGAGTTGAGACCGGGGTTGACCTGTACATCCCGGGTTAAAATCGGGGCTGACCTGTACCGTCGCAGTTGAGACCGGGGCTAACCTATACTTCTCTAGTTGAGATCGGGGCTGACCTGTACCTCTCGGGTTGAGATCGGGTCTGACCTGTACTTCTCGGGTTGCGACCAGGGATGACATATACCTCTCGGGTTTAGACCGGGGCTTCCCTGTTCTTCCCGGGTTGAGACTGAGGCTTACCTTGACTACCCGGGTTGAGACTAGGGCTAAACTGTATCTTTCGGGTTGAGACCGGGCCTAACTTGTACATCCTGGGTTAAGACCGAGGCTGACCTATACCTCCCAGGTTGAGACCAAGGCTGACCTAGATTTCTTGGGCTGAGATCAGGGCGGACTTGTAGCTCCCGGGTTTAGACCGGGGCTGACCTGTTCTTCTCGGGTTGAGATCGAGGCTGACCTGTACCTCCCGGGTTGACACCGGGGCTGACCTGTACCTCCCGAGTTGAGACCAGGGCTGACCTAGAATTCCTGAGTTGAGATCGGGGCTGACCTGTATGTCCCGGGTAGAGATCGGGACTGACCCGTACATCCCGGGTTAAGACTGGGGCTGACCTATACCTCCCGAGATAAGACTGGGGCTGACCTGTACTTCCCGGGTTGAGACCGGGGCTGACCTGTACTTCTTGAGTTGAGACCGGGGCTGTCTTGTACCTCCTAAGTTGAGACTGGGGCAAACCTGTTCTTCTCTGGTTGAGACCGGGGCTGACCTGGACGTCCCGGGTTGAGAAGGGGGTGACCTATATCTCTCGAGTTAAGCCAAGGGCTGACCTGTACTTCCCAGATCGAGACCGGAGCTGCCCAGTACTTCTCGGGTTGAGATCGGGACTGAACTGTACCTTTCGAGTTTAGACGGGGGCTGACGTATACTTCCCTTGTTGAGACCGTGGCTGACATGTACCTCCCTAGTTGAGACTGGAGCTGACCTGTTATTCCCGGATTGGGACCGGAGCTGACTTGTACCTTCCGGGTTGAGACCGAGGCTGACCTGTTCTTTTCGGATTGAGACCGATGATAAATTAAACTTTCGGGGTTGAGGCCGGGACTTACCTGTACCTTCCAGGTTGAGACCGGGGATAACATGTACCTCTCGGGTTGAGACCGGGGCTAACCTGTATCTCCCGGGTTGAGAACGGGGTTATCCTATACCTCATGGGTTGAGATCGGGGCTGCCCTGTACCTCTTAGGTTGAGACCGGGCTGACCTGTACCTCCTGATTTGAGACTAGAGCTGACCTGTACTTCCCATGTTGAGACCGGGGCTGACCTAGACTTCCCAAGTTGAGACTACGGCTGACCTGAAATTCCCGGGTCGAGACCGGGGCTGACATGTCCTTCTCGGGTTGAGACCAGGACTGACTTGGACTTCCCAGGTTGAGATCGGGGCTGACCTGTACCTTTTGGGTTGAGATCAAGACTGACCTATACCTCCCGTGTTAAAATCGAAGATGACCTGTACCTCCCGGGTTGAGGCCGGGGCTGACTTGTACTTTCTAGGTTAAGACTGGGGCTAACCTGTACCTCCTGGGTTGAGATCGGGACTGACTTGTACTTAAAAGTTGAGACCGGGCTGACCTTTACCTCCTAAATTGAGATCGGGGCTAACCTGTTCTTCCCAGGTTGAGACCGGAGCTGACATGGACTTCCCGGGTTGAGACTGGGGCTGACCTGTACCTCCCAGGTTGAGACCGGGGCTGACCTGTAACTCCCGGGTTGTGACAAGTGCTGACTTATACTTCTCGGGTTGAATCCGGGTATGAGATGAACCTCCCGGGTTGAGATCGGGGCCGACTTGTTAATCTCGGGTTGAGACCGGGGCTGACCTATACCTTCTGGGTTGAGATCGAGGCTGACCTGTTCTTCCCGGGTTGAGATCGGGGCTGACCTGAACTTCCCAGGTTGAGACTCGGTCCGACCTGTACCTCTCGAGTTTTGACCGGGGCTAAACTGTACTTCTCGGGTTGAGATCGGGGCTGACCTGTCATCCCAGGTTGAGACTGGGGCTGCCCTGTACCTCCCGAGTTAAGACTGGGGCTGACCTGTACATCCTGGGATGAGACCGGGGCTGACCTGTACTTCCCAGATTGAGACCAAGGCTGACTTAGACTTCCCGGGTTGAGATTGGGGCTGACATGAACCTCCCGGGTTGAGATCGGGGCTGACATATTCTTCTCGGGTTGAGACCGGGACTGACCTGGACATCTCGGATTGAGACGGGGGCTGACCTGTACCTCCCGGGTTGAGATTGGGACTCACCTGTACCTTTCAGATTGAGATCAAGGCTGACCTGTATCTTCTAGGTTGAGACCGGGGCTGGCTTGTACTTTTTCGGTTGAGGCCGGGACGGACCTGTACCTCCGGGGTAGAGACCGGGGCTGACCTGTACTTCACAAGTTGAGACCGATGCTGATCTGTACCTCCTGGAATGAGACCGAGGCTGACATGTTCTTCCCGGGTTGAGATCGGGGCTGGCATGGACTTCCCAGGGTTAGACTAGGGCTGACTTGTACCTTCCAGTTTGAGACCGAGGATGACCTGTACATCTCAATTTTAAACCGGGGCTACCCTATACTTCCCAGGTTTAGACCGGGGTTGACCTGTACCTCCCGGGTTGAGACCGGGGCTGACCTATACTTTTTGAGTTGAGACTGAGGTTGACCTGTACCTCCCGTGTTGAGACCGGGGCTGACCTATTCTTCTCGGATTGAGATCGGGACTGACCTGTACCTCCCGGGTTGAGACCGGGGCTGACCTGTACTTACCGGGTTGAGACTGGGGATGACTTGTACCACCCGGGTTAAGACCGGGGCTGATCTGTTCTTCCCGGGTTAAGATTAGGGCTGACCAATACCCCCCGGGTTGAGACCGGGGCTGACCTATTCTTCTTGGGTTGAGATCAAGGCTGACCTAAACTTCTCAGGTTGAGACTGGGGCTGACCTGTACCTCCTAGGTTGAGATCGAGGTTGACCTATACCTTCTCGGTTGAGACCGGAGCTGATATATTCTTCTCGGGTTGAGACCGGGGCTGACCTGAACCTCCTAGCTTGAACATGGGGCTGACCTGTACCTCCCAAGTTGAGATCGAGGTTGACCTGTACATCCCGAGATGAGATCGGGGCTGACCTATACCTCTCGGGTTGAGACCGGGGCTGTCCTGTACTTTTTAGGTTATACAGGGCAGACTTGTTCCTCCCGGGTTGAGACCGGGGCCGACCTGTTCTATCCGGGTTGAGACCGGGGCTGACCTGTACCTCCGGAGATGAGACTAGGGCTGACCTGTACCTCCTGGCATTAGACTGGGGCTGACCTATACCTCTTGAGTTGAGACCGGGGATGACCTGTACTTCTTGGGATGAGACCGGGGCTGACCTGAACATCCTGAGTTGAGATCGGGGCTGACCTGTATTTCCCGGGTTGAGACCGGGACTGACCTGCACTTCCCAGGTTGAGACCGGGGCTGACTTGTACCTCCTGGGCTGAGACTGGGGATGCCCTATACATCGCTGGTTGAGACCGGGGCTGACCTATAACTCTTGGGTTAAGACCAAGGCTGACCTGTATCTCCCGGGTTGAGACTGGGGCTGACCTGTACCTCCTGGGTTGAGAACGGGGTTAACCTGTACTTCTCGAGGTTAGACCGTGGTTGACCTGTACCTCTCAGGTTGAGATCGAGATTTACTTGTTTTTCCCGGGTTGAGACCTGGGCTGACCTGTACGTCCCAGGTTGAGACCAGGGCTGACCTGTTCTTCCCAGGTTGAGACAGGGGATCTGAACTTTCCAGGTTGAGACCGGAGCTGACCTGTACCTCTAGGGTTGAGACCGGGGCTGACCTGTACCTCTCGGGTTAAGATCGAAGCTAACCTGTACCTCCCGGGTGTAGACTGGGCTGACCTGTACCTTTTAGGTTTAGACCAGGGCTGACCTGTACCTTTCGGGTTGTGACCGGGGCTGACCTATACCTCCCAGGTTGAGATCGGGGCTGACCTTTACATCTCAGATTGAGACCGGGGCAGACTTGTACTTCTCGAGGTGAGACCGGGGTTGACCTGTACCTCTCAGGTTGAAACCGGGACTGACCTGTACTTCCCGGGTTGAGATCGGGTCTGACCTGTACTTCTCAAGTTGAGACCGGGGCTAACATGTACCTCTCGGGTTGTAACCGGGGCATACCTGGACTTCCCAGGTTGAGATCGGTGTTGACCTATACATCCCGGGTTGAGACCGAGGCTAACAGAACCTCCCGGGTTGAGATCGGGGCTAACTTGTAGCTCCCAGGTTGAGACAGGGCTGACCTGTACTTCCGAGATTAAAACCGGGGCTGACCTGTACCTCCTGGGTTGACACTAGGGCTGACCTAGAATTCCCGGGTTGAAAGCGGGGCTGACCTGTTCTTTCCAGGTTGAGATCGAGGCTGACATGTATATCCCAGGTAGAGACCGGGGCTGAGCTGTACCTCTTGGTGTAAGATCGGTGCTGACCTGTATCTCCCAGGTTGAGACCGGGGCTGACTTGTACTTCCTGAGTTAAAATCGGGGCTGACCTGTACCTCCTAGGTTAATACCGTGGTTGACCTAGACTTTCCGGGTTGAGACCGGGGCTGACCTAGTCTTTTCGGGTTGAGATCGAGGCTGACCTTTACATCCCAGGTAGAGACCGGGGATGACTTATACTTTCTAGGTTAAGATCATGGCTGACCTGTACCTCCCGGGTTGAGATCGGGGCTGACCAGCACCCCCTAGTTGAGATCGGGGCTAACCTGTACCTCCCGGGTTGAGATCGGGGCCGACCTGTACTTCTCGGGTTAATACCGGGGCTAACTTGTACCTTTGGGTTGATACCGGGGCTGACCTGTACTTCCTGGGTTCAGACTAGGGCTGACCTATTCTTTTTGGGTTGAGACCGGGGCTGACCTGAATTGCCCAAGTTGAGATCGGGGCTGACCTGTACCTCCAAGGTTGAGACCGGGGCTGACCTGTACCTCTCGGGTTGAGATCGGGGCTAACCTGTACCTCCCGGGTGTAGACTAGGGCTGACTTGTACCTTTCAGGTTTAGACCTGGGCTGACCTGTACCTCCCGGGTTGAGACCGGGGCAGACCTATACCACCCAGGTTGAGACCGGGGCTGACCTTTACCTCCCGAGTTGAGACTGAGGCTGACCTGTACTTCCCGAGTTGAGACCGGGGCTGACCTGTACCTCCCAGGTTGAGACCGGGGCTGACCTGTACTTCCTAGGTTGAGACCGGGGCTGACCTGTACTTCACGAGTTGAGACCGATGCTGACCTGTACCTCTTAGGTTGAGATCGAGGCTTACCTAGACTTCCCGGGTTGATACCGGTGTTGACCTGTACATCTCGGGTTGAGACCGAGGCTGACCTATACCAACTAAGTTAAGATTGGGGCTGAGCTGTACCTCCCGGGTTGAGACCGGGGCTGACCTGTACCTCCAGGGTTAAGATCGGGGCTGACCTATACTTCCTGGGTTAAAACCGGGGCTAACCTGTACCTTCCGGGTTGATACCGGGGCTGGCCTACACTTCCCAGGTTGAGATCGGGGCTGACATGTACTTCCTGGGTTGAGACCGGGGCTGATATGTTCTTTTTGGGCTGACATCGAGGCTGGCCTGTCATCCTAGGTAGAGACCGTGGCAGACCTGTACCTCCTGGGTTAAGATCGGGGCTGACCTGTAACTCCCATGTTGAGATCGGGGCTGACCTGTACCTTCCGGGTTGAGAATGGGGTTGACTTGTACTTCTCGGGTTAAGATCGGGGCTGACCTGTACCTCCTGGGTTGATATCGGGGCCGACCTAGACTTCCCAGGTTGAGATCGGGGCTGACCTGTACTTCCCTGGTTGAGACCGGGGCTGCCCTGTTCTTCCCAGGTTGAGACCGGGGCTTACATGGACTTCGTGGGTTGAGACCGGGGCTGGCCTGTACCTCCCTGGTTGAGACCGGGGCTGACCACTTCCTCTTGGGCTGAGACCGGGGCTGACCCCTTCTTCCCGGTTTGAGACCGTCGCTGACCTGTTCTTCTCGGGTTGAGACCAGGGCAGACCTGAACTTCCCGGGTTGAGACTGCGGCTGACCTGTACCTCCCGGGTTGAGATCGGGGCTTACCTGTACTTCCCAGGTTGAGACCATGGCTGACCTAAATATTTTGAGTTGAGACAGGGTCTGACATGTTATTCTCGGGTTGAGACCGGGACTGACCTGGACTTCCCGGGTTGAGACCGAGGCTGACCTACACTTCCCAGGTTGAGACCAGGGCTGACTTGTACCTCCTGGGCTGAGACTGGGGCTGCCCTATACATCGCTGGTTAAGACCGGGGCTGACCTATAACTCTTGGGTTAAGACCAAGGCTGACCTGTACCTCCCGGGTTGAGACTGGGGCTGACCTGTACCTCCTGGGTTAAGAACGGGGTTAACCTGTACTTCTCGAGGTTAGACCGTGGCTGACCTATACCTCTCAGGTAGAGCTCGAGATTTACTTGTTCTTCCCGGGTTGAGACCTGGGCTGACCTGTACGTCCCAGGTTGAGACCAGGGCTGACCTGTTCTTCCTAAGTTGAGACAGGGGTTGATCTAAACTTTCCAGGTTGAGACCGGGGCTGACCTATACCTCCAGGGTTGAGACCGGGGCTGACCTGTACCTCTCGGGTTAAGATCGGGGCTAACCTGTACCTCCCGGGTGTAGACTGGGCTGACCTCTACCTTTAAGGTTTAGACCAGGGCTGACCTGTACCTTCCGGGTTGTGATCGGGGCTGACCTATACCTCCCAAGTTGTGATCGGGGATGACATATACCTGCCAGGTTGATATCGGGGCTGGCCTTCACATCTCAAATTGAGACCGGGGCAGACTTGTACTTCTCGAGTTGAGACCGGGGTTGACCTGTACCTCTCAGGTTGAAACCGGGACTGACCTGTACTTTCCGTGTTGAGATCAGGGCTGACCTGTACTTCTCAGGTTGAGACCGGGGCTAACATGTACCTCTCGGGTTGTAATAGGGGCTTACCTGGACTTTTTGGGTTGAGACCGGGGTTGACCTACACATCCCGGGTTGAGATCGAGGCTAACAGTACCTCCCGGGTTGAGATCGGGGCTAACTTGTAGCTCCCAGGTCGAGACAGGGCTGACCTGTACTTCCGAGATTGAAACCCAGGCTGGCCTGTACCTCCTGGCTTGATACTAGGGCTGACCTAGACTTCCTGGGTTAAAAGCGGGGTTGACCTGTTCTTTCCAGTTTGAGATCGAGGCTGACCTGTATATCCCAGGTAGAGATCGGGGCTGAGCTGTACCTCCTAGGGTAAGATCGGTGCTGATCTGTACCTCCCGGGTTGAGACCGGGGCTGACTTGCACTTCCTGAGTTAAAATCGGGGCTGACCTGTACCTCCTGGGATAATACCGGGGTTGACCTAGACTTCCCGGGTAGAGACCGGGGCTGACCTATTCTTTTCGGGTTGAGATCGAGGCTGACCTTTACATCCCAGGTAGAGAGCGGGGATGACCTATACCTTTTAGGTTAAGATCATTGCTGACCTGTACCTCCTTGGTTGAGATCGGGGCTGACCAGCACCCCCCTAGTTGAGATCGGGGCTAATCTGTACCTCCCGGGTTGAGATCGGGGCTGACCTGTACTTCTCGGGTTAATACCGAGGCTAACCTGTACCTCTTGGGTTGATACCGGGGCTGACCTGTACTTCCTGGGTTGAGACTGGGGCTGACCTGTTCTTTTTGGGTTGAGACCGGGGCTGACCTGAACTGCCCAGGTTGAGATCGGGGCTGACCTGTACCTCCAGGGTTGAGACCAGGGCTGACCTGTACCTCTCGGGTTGAGATCGGGGCTAAGCTATACCTCTCAGGTGTAGACTAGGGCTGACTTGTACCTTTTGGGTTTAGACCTGGGCTGATCTGTACCTCCCGGGTTGAGACCGGGGCAGACCTATACCACCCAGGTTGGGACCGGGGCTGACCTTTACCTCCCGGGTTGAGACCGAGGCTGACCTGTACTTCCCGATTTGAGATCGAGGCTGACCTGTACCTCCCAGGTTGAGACCGGGGCTGACCTGTACTTCCTAAGTTGAGACCGGGGCTAACCTGTACTTCACGAGTTGAGACCGATGCTGACCTGTACCTTCTAGGTTGAGATCGGGGCTTACCTAGACTTCCCGGGTTGAGACCGGTGTTGACCTGTACATATCGGGTTGAGACCGATGCTGACCTATACCTCCTAAGTTAAGATTGGGGTTGACCTGTACCTCTTGGGTTGAGACTGGGGCTGACCTGTACCTCCCGGGATAAGATCGGGGCTGTCCTATACTTCCTGGGTTGAAACCGGGGCTAACTTGTACCTCCCAGGTTGATACCGGGGCTGGCCTACACTTCCCAGGTTGAGATCGGGGCTGACCTGTACCTCCTGGGTTGAGACCGGGGCTGATTTGGTCTTTTCGGGCTGAGATCGAGGCTAGCCTGTCATCCTAGGTAGAGACCGTGGCTGACCTGTACCTCCTGGGTTAAGATCGGGGCGGACCTGTAACTCCCATGTTGAGATAGGGGCTGACCTGTACCTTCCGGGTTGAGAGTGGGGTTGACTTGTACTTCTCGGGTTAAAATCGGGGCTAACCTGTACCTCCCGGGTTGATACCGGGGCTGACCTAGACTTCCCAGGTTGAGATCGGGGCTGACCTGTACTTCCCTGGTTGAGACCAGGGCTGCCCTGTTCTTCACGGGTTGAGACCGGGGCTTACATGGACTTCGTGGGTTGAGACCGGGCTGGCCCGTACCTCCCTAGTTGAGACCGGGGCTGACCACTTCTTCTCGGGTTGAGACCAGGGCTGACCACTTTTTCCCGATTTGAGACCGTCGCTGACCTGTTCTTCTCGAGTTGAGACCGGGGCTGATATGAACTTTCTAGGTTGAGACCGGGGCTGACCTTAACATTCGTGATTGAGACCGGGGCTGACCGATATCTCTCGACTTGAGACCAGGGATAACCTGTACCTCCCGGGTTGAGACTGGGGCTGACTTGTACCTCTCGAATTTAGACAGGGGATGACCTATACCTCTTTTGTTGGGACTGGGGCTTACCTGTACCTCCCGGGTTGAGACCAGGGATGACCTGTACTGTTCGGGTTGATATCGGGGCTGACCTGTACCTCCCCGGTTGAAACCAGAGTTAACCTGTTCTTCTCAGGTTGAGACCGGGGCTGACCTGTACTTCTTGAGATGAGACCGGGGCTGTCCTAGACCTCCTTGGTTGAAACCGGGGTTGACCTGAGCCTCCCAGATTGAGACCGGGGCTGTAATGTTCTTCTCGGGTAGAGACTGGGACTGACCTGGACTTCGCGAGTTGAGACGGGGGCTGACCTGTACCTCCCAGGTTGAGACCGGGGCTGACCTGTACGTCCTAGGTTGAGACCGGGGCTGACCTGTACTTCACCAGTTGGGATCGATCATGACCTGTGCCTCCTAGGTTGAGACCGGAGCTTACTTAGACTTCCCGGGTTGAGACCGGTGTTGACCTATACATCTCGAGTTGAGACCGAGGCTGACCTATACCTCCTAAGTTAAGATTGGGGCTGACCTGTACCTCCCGGGTTGAGACCGGGGCTAACCTGTACCTCCCGGCTTATGACCGGGGCTGACCTATACTTCCCGGGTTGAAATCGGGGCTAACCTGTACCTCCCGGGTTGATACCGGGGCTGTCCTATACTTCCCAAGTTAAGATTGGGGCGGACCTGTACCTCCTGGGTTGAGACCGGGGCTGATCTGTTCTTTTCGGGCTGAGATCGTGGCTGGCCTGTCATCCCAGGTAGAGACCATGGCTGACCTGTATCTCCTGCGTTAAGATCGGGGCTGACCTGTACCTCCCAGGTTGAGATCGGGGCTGACCTGTACCTTCCGGGTTGAGACTGGGGTTGACTTGTACTTCTCGGGTTAAAATGGGGTTGACCTGTACCTCCCGGGTTGATACCGGGGCTGACCTAGACTTCCTAGGTTGAGATCGGGGCTGACCTGTACTTTCTTGGTTGAGACCGGGGCTGCCCTGTTCTTCCAGGGTTGAGACCAGGGCTTACATGGACATCTTGGGTTGAGACCGGGGCTGGCCTGTACCTCCCTGGTTGAGACCGGGGCTGACCACTTCTTCTCGGGTTGAGACCGGGGCTGACCACTTCTTCCCGGTTTGAGACCGGCACTGACCTGTTCTTCTCGAGTTTAGACCAGGGCTGACCTGAACTTCCCGGGTTGAGACCGCGGCTGACCTGTACCTCCCGGGTTGAGATCGGGGCTTACCTGTACTTCCCAGGTTGAGACCATGGCTAACCTAAATATTTTGAGTTGAGACAGGGTCTGACATGTTCTTCTCGGGTTGAGACCGGGACTGACTTGAACTTCCCGGGTTGAGACCGGGGCTGACCTGTACCTCCCGAGTTGAGATCAGAACCGACCTGTACTTCCCGGGTTGAAACTGAGGCTTACCTGGACTTCTGGGGTTGAGACCAGGGCTGACCTGTACCTCCCTGGTTGAGACCGGGGCTGACCTGTACTTCCCGGGTTGAAACCGGGACTGATATGAACTTTTTAGGTTGAGACCGGGGCTGACCTGTACATCCGTGATTGAGACTGGGGCTGATCGATATCTCTCGGCTTGAGACCAGGGATAACCTGTACCTCCCGGGATAAGACCGGGGCTGACTTGTACCTCTCGGATTTAGACCGGGGCTGACCTGTACCTCTCGGGTTGAGACTGGGGCTTACCTATACCTCACGAGTTGAGACCAGGGATGACCTGTACTTTTCGGGTTGAGACCGGGGCTGACCTGTACCTCCCCGGTTGAGACAAGAGTTAACCTGTTCTTCTCGGGTTGAGACCGGGGCTGACCTGTACTTCTCGGGTTGAGACCGGGGCTGATATGAACTTTCTAGGTTGAGACCGGGGCTAACCTGTACATCCGTGATTGAGACCGGGGCTGACCGATATCTCTCGACTTGAGACTAGGGATAACCTGTACCTCCCGGGTTGAGACAGGGGCTGACTTGTACCTCTCGGATTTAGACCAGGGCTGACCTGTACCTCTCGGGTTGAGACTGGGGCTTACCTGTACCTCCCAGGTTGAGACTAGGGATGACCTATACTTTTCGAGTTGAGATCGGGGCTGACCTGTACCTCCCCGGTTGAGACCATAGTTAACCTGTTCTTCTCGGGTTGAGACCGGGGCTGACCTGTACTTCTCGAGATGAGACCGGGGCTGTCCTAGACTTCCCTGGTTGAGACCGGGGTTGACCTGAGCCTCCTAGATTGAGACCGGGGCTGACATGTTCTTCTCGGGTTGAGACTGGGACTGACCTGAACTTCTCGAGTTGAAACGGGGGCTGACTTGTACCTCCCGGGTTGAGATCGGGACTGACCTGTACCTCCCGGGTTAAGACCGGGGCTGACCTGTACATCACGAGTTGACACCGATGCTGACCTGTACCTCCCAAATTGAGTCCGGGGCTGACCTGTTCTTCTTGGGTTGAGATCGGGGCTGACATAAACTTCTCGAATTAAAATTTGGTCTAACTTGTACCTCCCTGGTTTAGATTGAAGTTGATCTGTACCTCCCGAATTGAGATCGGGGCTACCCTGTACCTCCCAGGTTGAGACCGAGGCTGACCTGTACCTCCTAGGTTGAGACCGGGGCTGACCTTTACTTTTAGGTTTGAGATCGAGGCTGAAATGTACCTCTCGGGGTGAGACCGAGGATGACCTGTTCTTCTCGGGTTCAGACCAGGACTGACCTGTACCTCTCGGGTTTAGACCAGGGCTGACCTGTACTTCATGGGTTGAGACTGGAGTTGGCCTGTACCACCTGGGTTGAGTCCGGGGGCTAACCTGTTCTTCCCGGGTTGAGACCGGGGCTGACCTGTATCTCCGGAGTTAAGACCATGGTCGACCTGTTCTTCCCAAGTTGAGATCGGGGCTAACCTGAACTTCCCGGGTTGTGATCGGGGTTGACCTGTTCTTCTCGGGTTAAGACCAGGGTTGACCTGTGCCTCTCGGGTTCAGATCAGGGCTGATCTGTTCTTTTTGGGTTGAGACCTGGGCTGACCTGGACTTCTCGGGTTGAGAACGGAGCCGACCTGTATCGCCCGGGTTGAGATTGGGGCTGAGGTATTATTCTCGGGTTGAGACCGGGGCTGACTTGAACTTCCCGTGTTGAGACGGGGGCTGACCTGTACCTCCCGGGTTGAGACCAAGGCTGCCTTGTAACTCCCGGGGCTGACCTGTTCATCTCGGGTTGAGACCGGAATTGACCTGTACTTTCTGGGTTAAGACCGGGGCTGATCTGTACCTCCCGGGTTGAGAATGTGGCTGACCTAATCTTCCCGGGATGAGACCGGGGCTAACCTGTACCTCCCGGGTTGAGACCGGGGCTGACTTGTTCTTCCCGGGTTGAGACCGTGGCTGACCTAAACTTTCCGGGTTGAGACCGGGACTGACCTGTACCTCCCGGGTTGAGACCAGGGCTGACATATTCTTCATGAGTTGAGACCGATACTGATCTATACCTCCCAGATTGAGATCTGGGTTGACCTGTTCTTCTTAGGTTGATACCGGAGCTGACCTGTTCTTTCCAAGTTAAGATCGAGACTGACCTGTACCTCCCGGGTTGTGACTGTGGCTAACCTGTAGTTCACGAGTTGAGACCGATGCTGATCTATACCTTCCGGATTGAGATCGGGGCTGACCTGTTCTTCCCGGATTGATACCGGGGCTGACATGGACTTCCCAGGGTTAGACCGGGGCTGACTTGTACCTCCCGAATTAAGACCAGGGCGGACCTATGCCTCTTGATTTAAGATTGGGGCTACCTTGTACTTTTCGAGTTGATACCGGGGTTGGCAAGTACCTCCCAGGTTATGACCGGGGCGGACCTATACTTTTTGGGTTGACACCGAGGCTAACCTATACCTCCCGGGTTGAGACCGGGGCTGACCTGTTCTTCTCAAATTGAGATCAGGACTGACCTGTACCTCCCGGGTTGAGATCGGAGCTGACCTGTACATCCCGGGATGAGACCGGGATTGACCTTTACTTCACTAGTTGAGACCGGGGCTGACATGATCCTCCCGAGTTGAGACCGGGACTGACTTGAACCTCTCAGGTTGAGACCGGGGCTAACATATTCTTCTCAGGTTGAGATCGGGACTGACCTGGACTTCTTGGGTTGAGACCGGGGCTAACCTGTACCTCCCAAGTTGAGATTGGGACTGACCTGTACCTCCCGAGTTGAGACATGGGCTGACTTGTACTTTTTAAGTTGAGATTGAAGTTGACCTGTACCTCCCGGGTTGAGACCGGGATTGACTTGTACTTCACTAGTTGAGACCGGGGCTGACCTGTACCTCCTGGGTTGAGACTGGGGCTGAGCTGTTCTTTTCGGGTTGAGATAGGGGCTGACACGGACTTCCCAGGTTAAGACCGGGGCTGACCTGTACTTTCTGGGTTGAGACTGGAGCTGCTTGTACTTCCCGGGTTGAGACCGGGGCTGACCTGTACTTCCCGGGTTGAGACCGGGGCTGGGCTGTTTCTCTCGGATTGAGACCAGGGCTGACCTGTTCTTTCTCGGGTTGGGACCGGGGATGACTTGTACCTCTCGGGTTGAGATCGGAGCAGATCTGTTCTTTCCGGGTTGAGACCGGGGCTATCCTAGACTTCCCGGGTTGAGACCGGGGCTGACATATTCTTCTCGGGTTAAGACTGGGATAGACCAGAACTTCTTGGGTTGAGATGGGGGCTGACCTGTACCTCCTAGATTGAGATGGGGACTAATATGTACCTCCTGGATTGAGACCGGGGCTGACCTGTACCTCCCGAGTTGACACCGGGGCTGACTTGTACTTTTTGGGTTAAGACCGGGACTGACCTGTACCTCCCGGGTTGAGACCGGGGCTGAACTGTTCTTCATGAGTTGAGACCGATACTGATCTATTCCTCCCGGATTGAGATCAGGGCTGACCTGTTCTTCTCAGGTTGATACCGGAGCTGACCTGTTCTTCCCAAGTTAAGACCGAGACTGACCTGTTCATCTCGGGTTGAGACCGTGGCTGACCTGTTCTTCACGAGTTGAGATCGATGCTGATCTGTACCTCCCGAATTGAGATCGGGACTGACCTGTTCTTCCCGGGTTGACACCGGGGCTGACATGGACTTCCCGGGGTTTGACCGGGGCTGACTTGTACCTCCCGGATTGAGACCAGGGCTGACTTGTACCTCTCGGTTTAAGACTGGGGCTACCCTGTACTTCCCAGGTTGATACCGGAGTTGACAAGTACCTCACAGGTTAAGATCGGGGATGACCTGCACTTTTTAGGTTGACACCGAGGCTAACCTATACCTCCCGGGTTGTGATTGGGGCTGACCTGTTCTTCTCAAATTGAGACCAGGACGGACCCGTACCTCCTAGGTTAAGACCGGGGCTGACCTGTACTTACCGGGTTGAGACCGGGGCTGACTAGTACCAATCGGGTTGAAACCGGGGCCGACCTGTTCTTCTCGGGTTGAGACCGGGGCTGACCTGTACCTCCCGGGTTAAGACCAAAGCATACCTGTTCTTCTCGGGTTGAGTTCGGGACTGATCTAAACTTCCTGGGATGAGACCGGGGCTGACCTGTACCTCTCGGGTGGAGACAAGGGCTGACCTGTACCTCCAAGGTTGAGACCGGGGATAACCTGTTCCTCCCGGGTTAAGACCAAGGATTACCTATATCTCCCGGGATGAGACCGGGGCTGTTCTGTACCTCCCGAGTTGAGACCGGGGCTGACCTGTTCCTCGCAGGTTGAGACCAGAGCTGACCTGTACATTTTGGGTTGAGATCGGGGCTGACCTAGACTTCCTGGGTTATGACCGGGGTTGACCTGAACCTCTCGGGTTGAGACCAGGACTGACTTGAACCTCTCAGGTTGAGACCGGAGCTAACATATTCTTCTCGGGTTGAGGTCGGAACTGACCTAGACTTCCTGGGTTGAGACCGGGGCTGACCTGTACCTCTCGGGTTGAGATCGGGACTGACCTGTACCTCCCGAGTTGAGACTTGGGCTGACTTGTAATTTTTAGGTTTTGACCGGAGCTGACCTGTACCTCCCGGGTTAAGACCGGGGTTGACCTGTACTTCACTAGTTAAGACCGGGGCTGACCTGTACCTCCTGGGTTGAGATCGGGGCTGAGCTGTTCTTTTCGGGTTGAGACCGGGGCTGACACGGACTTCCTAGGTTGAGACCGGGGCTGACCTGTACCTCCCGGGTTAAGACCGGAGCTGCTTGTACTTCCCAGGTTGAGACCGGGGCTGACTTGTACTTCTCAGGTTGAGACCGGGGCTGAGCTGTTTCTCTCGGGTTGAGACCAAGGCTGACCTGTTCTTTCTCGGGTTGAGATCGGGGCTGACTTGTACCTCTCGGGTTGAGATCGGAGCAGATCTGTTCTTTCCGGGTTGAGACCGGGGCAAGCCTAGACTTCCCGGGTTGATACCGAGGCTGACTTGAACCTCCCGGGTTGAGACCGGGGCTGACATATTCTTATCGGGTTGAGACTGGGACATACCAGAAATTCTCGGGTTGAGACGGGGGCTGACCTGTACCTCCCGAATTGAGATGGGGACTAATATGTACCTCCCGGATTGAGATCGGGTCTGATCTGTACCTCCCGGGTTGACACCGGGGCTGACTTGTAATTTCTAAGTTAAGACCGGGATTGACCTGTACCTCCCAGGTTGAGACAGGGCTGACCTGTTCTTCATGAGTTGAGACCGATACTGATCTATACCTCCTGGATTGAGATAAGAGCTGACCTGTTCTTATCAGGTTGATACCGAAGCTGACCTGTTCTTCCAAGGTTAAGACCGAGACTGACCTGTTCCTGCCGGGTTGAGACCGTGGCTGACCTTTTCTTCACGAGTTGATATCGATGCTGATCTGTACCTCCCGGATTGAGATAGGGACTGACCTGTTCTTCCCGGTTTGACACCGGGGCTGACATAGACTTCCCGGGGTTAGACCGGGGCTGACTTGTACCTCTCGGATTGAGACCAGGGCTGACCTGTACCTCTCGGTTTAAGACTGGGCTACCCTGTACTTCCCGGGTTGATACCGGGGTCGACAAGTACCTCCCAGGTTAAGATCGGGGCTGACCTGCACTTTTTAGGTTGACATTGAGGCTAACCTATACCTCCCGGGTTGAGACTGGGGCTGACCTATTCTTCTCAAATTGAGACCAGGACTGACCTGTACCTCCAAGGTTAAGACCGGGACTGACCTGTACTTACCGGGTTGAGACCGGGGCTGACCAGTACCACCCGGGTTGAGACCGGGGCCGACCTGTTCTTCTCGGGTTGAGACTGGTGCTGACCTGTACCTCCCGGGTTGAGACCAGAGCAGACCTGTTCTTCTCGGGTTGAGTTCGGGACTGACCAAAACTTCCTGGGTTGAGACCGGGGCTGACCTATACCTCTCGGGTGGAGATAAGTGCTGACCTGTACCTCCAAGGTTTAGACCGGGGCTAACCTGTACCTCCCGGGTTAAGACCAAGGATGACCTGTATCTCCCGGGATGAGATCGGGGGTGTCCTGTACCTCCCAAGTTGAGATCGGGGCTGACCTGTACCTCGCATATTTAGACCGGAGCTGACCTGTACACTTTGGGTTGAGATCGGGGCTGACCTAGACTTCCTGGGTTATGACCGGGGTTAACCTGAACCTCTCGGGTTAAGACCGGGACTGACTTGAACCTCTCAGGTTGAGACTGGAGCTAACATGTTCTTCTCGGGTTGAGATCGGAACTGACCTGGACTTCCTGGGTTGAGATCGGGGATAACCTGTACATCCCGAGTTGAGACTTGGGCTGACTTGTACTTTTTGGGTTGAGACCGGAGCTGACCTGTACCTCTCGGGTTGAGACCGAGGTTGACCTGTACTTCACTAGTTGATACCGGGGCTGACCTGTACCTCCTGGGTTGAGACCGGGGCTGAGCTGTTCTTTTCGGGTTGAGACCGGGGCTGACATGGACTTCCCAGGTTAGGACCGGGGCTAACCTATACCTCTCGGGTTGAGACCGGAGCTTCCTGTACTTCCAGGATTGAGACCGGGGCTGGCCTGTACTTCCCGGGTTGAGACCGGGGCTGAGCTGTTTCTCTCGGGTTGAGACTAGGGCTGACCTGTTCTTTGTCGGGTTGAGACCAGGGCTGACTTGTACCTCTCTGGTTGAGATCGGAGCGGATCTGTTCTTTCCGGGTTGAGACCGGGGCAAGCCTAGACTTCCCGGGTTGAGACCGCGGCTGACCTGAACCTCCCGGGTTGAGACTGGGGCTGACATATTCTTCTCGGGTTGAGACTGGGACAAACCTGAACTTCTCGGGTTGAGACGGGGGCTAACCTGTACCTCTCGAATTGAGATGGGGACTGATATGTACCTCCTGAATTAAGATCGGGGATGACCTGTACCTCCCGGGTTGACACCGGGGCTGACTTCTACTTTCCAGGTTAAGACCGGGACTGACCTGTACCTCCCGGGTTGAGACCAAGGCTGACCTATACTTCACGAGTTGAGACCGATGCTGATTTGTACCTCCCGAATTGAGACCGGGGCTGACATGGACTTCCTGGGATTATACCGGGGCTGACTTGTACCTCCCTGTTTGAGACCGGGGCTGACCTGTACCTCTTGGTTTGAGATTGGGGCTACCCTGTACTTCCCGGGTTGATACCAGGATTGACCTGTACCTCTCGGGTTGAGACCGGGGCTGACCTGTATATTTTGGGTTGATACTAAGGCTAACCTGTACATCCCGGGGTGAGACCGGGGCTGATCTGTTCTTCTCAGATTGAGACCAGGACTGACCTGTACGTCCCGGGTTTGAGATCGGGGCTAACCTGTACCACCCGGGTTGAGACCAGGGCTGACTAATTCTTTCCGGGTTGAGACTGGGGCTGACCTATACCTCTCGGGTTGAGACCGGAGCTGACCTGTTCTTCCCGAGTTAAGTCCGGGGCTGACCTAAACTTCTTGGGTTAAAATCGGGGCTGACTTGCTCCTCCCCGATTGAGACAGGGGCTGACCTATACCTCCAGGATTGAGACCGGGGCAAACTTGTACTTCCCGGGTTTATACCGATGCTGACCTGTACCTCCCAGGATGAGATCGGGGCTGCCCTGTACCTCTCGGGTTGAGATCGGGGCTGACCGGTACCTCTTAGGTTGGGACCATGGCTGACCTGTACATTTTAAATTGAGACCGGGGCTGACCTAAACTTCCTGGGTTGTGACCGGGGCTGACCTGAAGCTCCCGGGTTGAGACCGGGGCTGACCTGAACCTCCCGAGTTGATATCGGAGCTGACATGTTCTTTTCGGGTTGAGACCGGTACTAACCTGGACTTCCCAGGTTGAGACCGGGGCTGACCTGTACCTCTCGAGTTGAGATCGGGACTGACCTATACCTCCAAGGTAGAGATCGGGGCTGACTTATACTTTTTGGGTTGAGACCGTGGCTGACCTGTACCTCCCTGGTTAAGACCAGGGTTAAGCTATACTTCACTCGTTGAGACCGAGGCTGACATGTACCTCCCGGGTTGAGACCGGAGCTGACCTGTTCTTCCCGGGTTGAGATCGGGGCTGACATGGACTTCCCGAGTTGAGACCGAGGCTGACCTGTAACTCCCAGGTTGAGACTGGGGCTGACCTGTACCTCCCAAGTTGAGATCGAGGCTGACTTGTACCTCCCGGGTTGAGACCGGGGCTGACCTGTACCTCCTGGGTTGTGACCGGGGCTATCCTGTACTTCCCGGGTTGAGACCGGGGCCGAACTGTTCCTCTAGGGTAGAGATCGAGACTAACCTATACCTCCAGGGTTAGGACCGGGGCTGGCATGTACTTCACGAGTTGAGACCGATGCTGACCTGTACCTCTTAGATTGAGTTCGGGGCTGACTTGTTCTTCCAAGGTTGAGATCGGGGCTGACATGAACTTCTCGGATTGAGACCGGGGATAACTTGTACCTCCCGGGTTTAGACCAAGGCTGACCTGTTCCTCCCAGGCTGAGATCGGGGCAACCCTGTACCTACCGATTTGAGACCGAGGCTGACCTGTACCTCCTAGGTTGAGACCGGGGCTGACCTGTACTTTTTGGGTTGAGACCGAGGCTGACCTGTACCTCCCGGGTTGAGACCGGGGCTGACATATTCTTCTCGAGTTGAGATCGGGACTGGCCTGTAACTGTCGTGTTGAGACGGGGCTGACCTGTAGTTCTTGGGTGGAGACCGGAGCTGACCTATACCTACTGGGTTAATACTGCGGTTGACCTGTTCTTCTCAGTTTGAGACCGGGGCTAACCTGTACCTCCTGGGTTGAGACCGTGGCTGACCTGTTCTTCCCAAGTTGAGACCGGGGCTGACCTAAACTTCTCGGGATAAGACCGGGGCTGACCTGTACCTTCCGGGTTGATACCGGGGCTGCCCTGTACCTCCCAGGTTGGGATTAGGGATGATCTATTCTTCTCGAGTTAAGACCGGGGTTGACCTGTACCTCTTGGGTTGAGATCGGGGGTTACCTGTTCTTCCCAAGTTGAGACCTGGGCTGACCTGGACTTCTCGGGTTGAGAACAGGGCCGACCTATACCTCTTGGGTTGAGAACGAGGCTGAGGTATTCTTCCTAGGTTGAGACCAGGGCTGACCTGAACTGCCCGTGTTGAGACCGGGGCTGACCTGTACCTCCTGAGTTGAGACCGGGGCTGCCCTGTACCTCCCGGGGCTAACTTGTTCTTCTCGGGTTGAGACCGGGACTGACCTGTACTTCCCAAGTTGAGACCTGGGCTGATCCGTACCTCCCGGGTTGAGAACGGGGTTGACCTAATCTTCCCGGGTTAAGATCGGGGCTGGCCTGTACCTCCCTATTTCAGACCGGGGCTGACCTGTTCTTCCCGGGTTGAGATCGGGCTGAACTGAACTTCCCAAGTTGAGACCGGGACTGACCTGTACCTCCAGGGTTGAGACCAGGGCTGACCTATTCTTCACGAGTTGAGACCGATACTGATCTGTACCTCCCGGATTGAGATCGTGGCTGCCCTGTTCTTCCCGGTTTGATACTGGAGCTAACCTGTTCTTCCCGAGTTGAGACCGAGACTGACTTGTACTTCCCGGGTTAAGACCGGGGCTGACATGTACTTCACGAATTGAGACCGATGCTGATCTGTACCTCCCGGATAGAGATCGGGGCTGACCTGTTCTTCACGGGTTGATACCGCGGCTGACATGTACTTCTTGGGGTTAGATCAGGGCTGACTTGTACCTCCCGCATTGAGACCGGGGCTGACCTATACATCTCGGTTTAAGATCGAGTCTAACCTGTACTTCCCGGGTAGATACCGGGGTTGACCTGTACCTCTTGGGTTGAGACCGGGGCTGACCTATACTTTTTGGGTTGATACCGAGGCTAACCGGTACCTCCCGGGTTGAGACCGGGGCTGACCTATTCTTCTCGAATTGAGACCAGGACTGACCTGTACCTCCCGGGTTGAGACCGGGGCTGATATGTACTTACCGGGTTGAGATCGGGGCTGACCTGTACCACCCGGGTTGATACCGGAGCTGACCTGTTCTTCTTGAGTTGAGACCGGGGCTGACCTGTACCTCCCGGGTTGAGACCGGAGCTGACCTATTCTTCTTGGGTTTAGTCCGGGGCTGACCTAAACTTCTCGGGTTGAGATAGGGGCTGACCTGTACCTCCCGAGTTGAAACCGGGGGCTGACCTGTACCTCCCGGGTTGAGATCGGGGTGACATGTACTTCCCGGGTTGAAACCGGTGCTGACCTGTACATCCTGAGTTAATACCGGGGCTGAATTAGACTTCTCGGGTTGAGATCTGGGCTAACCTAATTTTTTTTTAGTTGAGATCGAGGCTGAGCTGTACCTTTCGGGTTGAGATCGGGGCTGACCTGTACCTCCCGGGTTGAGATTGGGGCTGACTTGTACCTCTCGGGTTAAAATCGGGGCTGACCTGTACTTCTCGAGTTGATACCGGGGCTGACCTATACCTTCCGGGTTGATATCGGGGCTGACCTGTTCTTCCTGGGTTTAGACCAGGGATGACCTGAACTACCCTGGTTGAGACCGGAGCTGACCTATACCTCTAGGGTTGAGACCGGAGCTGACCTGTACCTCTCAGGTTGAGATAGGGGCTAAACTGTACCTCCTGGGTGTAGACTGGGGCTGACCTGTACCTTTTGGGTTTAGACAGCGGCTGACCTGTACCTCCCTAGTTGAGATCGGGGCTGACCTATACCCTCTGGGTTGAGACCGGGGATGACTTTTACCTCTCGGGTTGAGACCGGGGCTGACCTGTACTTCCCGAGTTGAGACCAGGGCTGACCTGTACCTCCTAGGTTGAGACCGGGGCTGACCTGTACTTCTTGGGTTGAGACCAGGGCTGCCCTGTATTTTTCGGGTTAAAACTGGGGCTAACATGTACCTCCCGGGTTGAGACCGGGGCTTACCTGGACTTCCCGGGTTGAGACTGGGGTTGACCTGTACATCCTGGGTTGAGACCGAGGCTGACCTATACCTCCTGAGTTAAGATCGGGGATTACCTTTACCTCCCGGGTTGAGACGGGGCTGACCTGTACCTCTCGGGTTGAGACCGGGGATGACCTTTAACTCTCGGGTTGAGACCAGGGCTGATCTGTATTTCCTGAGTTGAGATCGGGGCTGACCTGTACCTCCCAGGTTGAGACCGGGGCTGACTTGTACTTCTTGGGTTGAGAACGGGGCTGACCTGTATTTTTTGGGTTGAAACTGGGGCTAACATGTACCTCCCGGGTTGAGACCGGGGCTTACCTGGACTTTCCGGGTTGAGATTGGGGTTGACCTATACATCTTGGGTTAACACCGAGGCTGACCTAAACCTCCTAAGTTAAGATCAGGGATTACCTGTGCTTCTCGGGTTGAGACCGGGGCTGACCTGTACCTCCCGGGTTGAGACCGGGGCTGACCAGTACTTTCCAGGTTGAAACTGGGGCTGACCTGTACCTCCCGTGTTAATACTGGGGCTAACCTAGACTTCTCGGGTTGAGATCGGGGCTGATCTGTTCTTTCTGGGTTGACATCGGGGCTGACCTGTACAGCCCCAGGTAGAGACCGGGGCTGACCTGTACCTCGTGGGTTAAGATCGGGGCTGACCTGTACCTCCCGGGTTGAGACCAGGGCTGACCTGTACTTCCCGGGTTAAAACCGGGGCTGACCTATACCTCCTGAGTTGAAACCGGGGCTAACCTAGATTTCTCAGATTGAGATCGGGGCTGACCTGTTCTTTTTGAGTTGAGATCGAGGCTGACCTATACCTCCCAGGTTGAGATCAGAACTGACCTATACCTCCCGGGTTGAGATTGGGGCTGACCTGTACCTCCCGGGTTGAGATCGGAGCTGACCTGTACTTCTCGAGTTGATACCGGGGCTGACCTGTACCTTCCAGGTTGATACCGGGGCTGACCTGTACTTCCTGAATTGAGACTGAGGCTGACCTGTTCTTCCTGGGTTGAGATCGGGGCTGACCTGTACCTCTATGGTTGAAACCGGGGCTGACCTGTACCTCTATGGTTGAGACCGGGGCTGACCTGTACCTCTTGGGTTGAGATCGGGGCCAACCTGTACCTCTCGGGTGTAGACTAGGGTTGACCTATACCTTTCGGGTTTAGACCGGGACTGACCTGTACCTCCCTGTTGAGATTGGGGCTGACCTATACCCTTCGGGTTGAGACTGGGGCTGACCTGTACTTCCCGAGTTAAGATCGGGGCTGACCTGTTCCTCCCAGGTTGAGACCGGGGCTGACCTGTACTTCCTGGGTTGAGACCGGGGCCGACCTGTACTTCCCGGGTTGAGACTGGGGCTAACATGTACCTCCCGGGTTGAGACCGGGGCTAACCTAGACTTCTCGGGTTGAGACCGGGGTTGATCTTTACATCCTGGGTTGAGACCGAGGCTGACCTGTACCTCTTTAGTTAAGATCGGGGCTGACCTGTACCTCCTGAGTTAATACCAGGGCTGACCTGTACCTCTCGGGTTGAGACCGGGGCTGACCTGTACTTCTCGGGTTTAAATCGTGGATGACCTTACCACCAGAGTTAATACCGGGGCTGACCTATACATCCCGGGATGAGATCGGGGCTGACCTGTACCTCCTGGGTTGAGACCGGGGCTGATCTGTTCTTTCTGGGTTGAGATCGAGGCTGACCTTTACATCCCAGGTAGAGACCGGGGCTGACCTGTATCTCCTGGGTTAAGATCGGGGCTGACCTATACCTCCCGGGTTGAGATCGGGGCTGACCTGTACCATCCGGCCTGAGACCGAGGCTGACTTGTACTTCTGGGGTTAAAATCGGGGCTGACCTATACCTCCCGGGTTGATACAGGGGCTGACCTAGACTTCCCATGTTGAGACCGGGGCTGACCTGTACTTTTGTGGTTGAGTCCGGGGCTGACCTGTACTTCCCGAGTTGAGACCGGGGTTGCCCAGTTCTTCCAGGGTTGAGACCGGGGCTTACCTAGACTTCCTGGGTTGAGACCGAGGCTGACCTGTACCTCCCGGGTTGAGACCGGGGCTGACCACTTGTTCTTGGGTTGAGAACGGCGCTGACCTATTCTTCCTCGTTTGAGATCGGGGCTGATCTAAACTTCCCAGGTTGAGACTGGGGCTAACCTGTACCTCCCGGGTTGATACTGGGGCTTATATGTACTTCCCGGGTTGAGACTAGGGCTACCCTGTACTTCCCAGTTTGAGACCGGAGCTGACCTGTACCTCCCGGGTTGAGACCGGGACTGACATGTACCTCCAGGGTTGAGACTGGAGCTGACCTATACTTCTCGATTGAGAACGATGCTGACTTGTTTCTCTCGGATTGAGACCGGGGATGACTTGTTCTTCCCGGGTTGAGATCGGGACTGACATAAACTTATCGAGTTGAAACCGGGGCTGAATTCTACCTCCCGGGTTGAGACCGGGGCTGACCTATACCTCCCATGTTTAGACCGGGGCTGACCTGTTTTGTTGGGTTAAGACCGGGGCTGAGCTGTACCTCACGGGTTGAGACCGGGGCTGACCTGTTCTTCCTAGGTTGAGACCGGGGCTGACCTAAACTTCCCGGGTTGAGACTGGGGCTGATCTGTACCTCCCAGGTTGAGACCGGGGTTGACCTATACCTCCCGAGTTTAGATCGGGGCTGACTGTACCTCCCAGGTTGAGACCGGGGCTGACCTATACTTCCTGGATTAAGATCGGGGCTGACCCACACTTCACGGGTTGAGACCGGAGCTGACCTGAATCTTTCGAGTTGAGACCGAGTCTGACATGTTCTTCCCAGGTTGAGACCAGGACTGACCTGGACTTCCCGGGTTGAGACCGGGACTGACCTGTACGTCCCGAGTTAAGATCAGAACTGACCTGTACCTCCCGGGTTGAGATCGGGGCTGACCTGGTCTTCTGGGGTTGAGACCAGGGCTGACCTGTACCTCCCCGGTGGAGACTAGGCTGACCTGTACTTCCTAGGTTGAGACCGGGGCTGACATAAATTTTCCAGGTTGAGACCGGGGCTGACCTGTACCTCCGTGATTGAGACCGGAGCTGACCGATATATCTCAGCTTGATATCGGGGATAACCTGTACCTCCCAGGTTAAGACCGGGGCTGACATATACCCCCCGGATTTATACCGAAGCTGACCTGTACTTCTCGGGTTGAGACCGGGGCTGACCTGTACCTCCCCGGTTGAGACTGGTGTTAACCTGTTCTTCCCGGGTTGAGACCGGGGCTGACCTGTACCTCCCGAGTCGAGATCGGGGCTGACCTGTTCTTCCCGGGTTGAGACCGGGACTGACCTAAACTTCTCGGGTTGAGACCGGGACTGACTTGTACCTCCCAGGTTGAGAAAGGGGTAAACCTGTACCACTCGGGTTAAGATCGGGGCTAACCTGTACCTCCCGAGTTGAGACCGGAGCTGACCTGCACCTCCCGGGTTAAGACCGGGGCTGCCCCTGTACCTCCCGGGTTGAGACCGTGGCTAACCTGTACCTCCTAGGATGAGACCGGGGCAGACCTGTATTTCTCGGGTTGAGACCGGGGCTGACTTAGACTTCCTGGGTTGAGACCGGAGCTGACCTGAGCCTTGCAGATTGAGATCGGGGCTGACATGTTCTTCTCGGGTTGAGACTGGGACTGACCTGGACTTCTCGAGTTTAGACGAGGGCTGACCTGTACCTCCCGAGTTGAGATCGGGACTGACCTGTACCTCCCATTTTAAGAACGGGGCTGACCTATAATTCATGAGATGAGATCGATGCTGACCTGTACCTCCCAGATTGAGTTTGGGGATGGCCTGTTCTTCCCGGGTTGAGACTGGAGCTGATATGAACTTCTCGAATTGAAACCCGGGGTAACTTGTACCTCCCGGGTTTAGACTGAGGCTGACCTGTACCTCCCGGGAAGAGATCGAGGATACCCTGTACCTCCCAGGTTGAGATCGAGACTGACCTGTACCTCCTTGGTTGAGATCGGTGCTGACCTGTACTTTTTGGGTTGAGACCTAGGCTGACCTATACCTCCCGGGTTAAGACCGAGGCTGACCTGTTCTTCTCGGGTTGAGACCGAGACTGGCATGTACCTCTCGGGTTGAGACTGGGGCTGACCTGCACTTCCTGGGTTGAGACCGGAGCTGACCTGTACCACCTGGGTTGAGAACGGGGCTGACCTGTTCTTCTCAGGTTGAGACCGGGGCTGACCTGTACCTCCCGGGTTGAGACCATGGCTGAATTGTTCTTCCCAAGTTGAGATCGGGGCTGAATTGAAATTCCTGGGTTGAGATCGGGGCTGACCTGTACCTTCCGTGTTGAGATCGGGTCTGCCCTATACCTCCCGGGTTAAGATCGGGGCTGACCTATTCTTCCCAGGTTATGATCGGGGCTGACCCGTACATCTCGGGTTGAGATCGGGGCTGCCCTATTCTTCCCGGGTTGAGACCTGGGCTGACCTGGAGTTCTCGGGTTGAGAACGGAGCCAACCTGTACCTCCCAGGTGGAGACTGGGGCTGTGGTATTCTTCTCGGGTTAAGACCGGTGCTGACCTGAACTTCTCGTGTTGAGATGGGGGCTGACCTGTACCTCCCGGGTTGAGACCGGGGCTGCTCTGTAACTCCCGGGGTTGACCTGTTCTTCTCGGGTTGAGACCGAAATAGACATGTACTTCCTGGGTTGAGACCGGGGCTGATTTGTACCTCCCGAGTTGAGAATGGGGCTGACCTAATCTTCCCGGATTGAGACCGGGGCTAACCTGTACCTCCCGGGTTAAGACCGGGGCTGACCTGTTCTTCCCGAGTTGAGACCGGGGCTGACCTTAACTTCCCGGGTTGAGACCGTGACTGACCTATACCTCCCGGGTTTAGACCAGGGCTGACCTGTTCTTCCCGAGTTGAGACCGATACGGATGTGTACCTCCCGGATTGAGATCGGGACTTACCTATTCTTTCCGGGTTGAAACTGGAGCAGACCTGTTCTTTTCGGGTTGAGACCGGGACTGACCTGTACCTCTCGGGTTGAGACCGGGGATGACCTGTACATCATGAGTTTAGACCGAAGCGGATCTGTACCTCCCAGATTGAGACCGGGGCTGACCTGTTCTTCTCGGGTTGACACCGGGGCTGACATAGACTTTTCGGGGTTAGACCAGGGCTGACTTGTATCTCCTAGACTGAGACCAAGGCTAACCTGTACCTCTCAATTTGAGACCGGGGTACTTCCCGGGTTGATACTAGGGTTGACCTGTACCTCCTAGGTTGAGACCGGGGCTGACCTGTACTTTTTGGGATAATACCGAGGCTAACCTATACCTCCTGAGTTGAGAACGGGGCTAACCTGTTCTTCTCTAATTGAGACCAGGACTGACCTGTACCTCCCGGGTTGAGACCGGGGCTGACCTGTACTTACCAGGTTCAGACCAGGGCTGACCAGTACCACCCAGGTTGAGACCGTGGTTGACCTGTTCTTCCCGGGTTGAGATCGGGGCTGACCTATACCTCCCGGGTTGAGATCAAAGCTGATCTGTTATTCTCGAGTTGAGTCTGGGACTGACCTAAACTTCTCGGGTTGAGACCGGCGCTGACCTGTACCTCTCGAGTTGAGACAGGGGCTGACATGTACCTCCCGAGATGAGACCGGGGCTGCCCTGTACCTCCCGAGTTTAGACCGGGGCTGACCTGTACCTCCCAGGTGGTGACCGGAGCTGACCTGTACATTTTGGGTTGAGACCGGGGCTGACCTAGACTTCCCGGGTTGTGACCGGGGCTGACCTGAACCTTTCGGGTTGAGACCGGGGCTGACCTGAACCTTTAGGGTTTAGACCGGAGCTGACATGTTCTTCTCGGGTTGAGATCGGGACTAACCTGGACTTCCCAGGTTGAGATCGGGGCTGACCTGTACCTCCTGGGTTGAGATTGGGACTGACTTGTACCTCTTTGGTTATGACCGGGGCTGACTTATACTTTTTGGGTTGAGACCGGAGCTGATCTGTACCTCCCGGGTTGAGACCGGGGTTGACCTGTACTTCACTAGTTGAGACCGAGGCTGACCTGTACCTCCCGAGGTGAGACCGGGGATGACCTGTTATTCTAATGTTGATATCGGGGCTGACACGGACTTCCCAGGTTGAGACCGGGGCTGACCTGTACCTCCCAGGTTAATAACGAGCTGCCCTGTACTTCTCGGGTTGAGAGCGGGGCTGACCTGTACATCCCGGGTTGAGACCGGGGCTGACCTGTACTTTCCGGGTTGAGACCGGAGCTGAGCTATTCCTCTCGGGTTGAGACCAGGGCTGACCTGTTCTTTCTTGGGTTGAGATCGGGGTTGACTTGTACCCCTCGGGTTGAGATCGGGGTAGATCTGTTCTATCCGGGTTGAGACCCGGGCAAGCCTAGACTTCTCGGGTTGAGACCTGGGTTGACCTAAACCTCCCGGGTTGGGACCGGGGTTGACATCTTCTTTTTGGGTTAAGACCGGGACTGACCTAGACTTCTTGAGTTGAGACGGGGGCTGACCTGTACCTTCCGGGTTGAGATAAAGACTGACCTGTAACTCCTAGATTGAGATCGGGGCTGACCTGTACCTCCTTAGTTAACACCGAGGCTGACTTGTACTTTCTAGGTTGAGATCGGGACTGACCTGTACCTCCCGGGTTGAGACCAGGGCTGACCTATACTTCACGAGTTGAGACCCATACTGATCTGTACCTCCCGAATTGAGACCGGGGCTGACCTGTTCTTTCGGGGTTGAAATCGGGGCTGACATGGACTTCCCGGGGTTAGACCGGGGCTGAGTTGTACTTCTTGGGTTGAGAGCAGGGCTGACCAGTACCTCTTGGTTTGAGATCGGGGCTACCCAGTACTTCTCGGGTTGATACCGGGGTTGACCTGTCCTTCCCGGGTTGAGATCGGGGCTGATCTGTACTTTCTGGGTAGATACCGAGGCTAACCTGTACCGCCCGTGGTGAGATCTGGGCTGACCTATTCTTGTCGGATTGAGACCAGGACTGATCTGTACCTTTCGAGTTTAGACCGGGGCTGACCTGTACCTCCCTAGTTGAGATCGGGGCTGACCTATACCCTTCGGGTTGAGACCGGGGGTGATCTTTACCTCTCGGATTGAGATCGGGGCTGACCTGTACTTCCCGAGTTAAGATCGGGGCTGACGTGTACCTCCCAGGTTGAGACGGGGGCTGACCTGTACTTCTTGGGTTGAGACGGGGGCTGACCTGTACTTTTCGGGTTAAAACTGGGCTAACATGTACCTCCCGGGTTGAGATCAGGGCTTACCTGGACTTCCCGGGATAAGATCAGGGTTGACCTGTACATCCTTGGTTGAGACCGAGGCTGACCTATACCTCCTGAGTTAAGATCGGGGCTTACTTGTACCTCCCGGGTTGAGATCGGGGCTGACCTGTACCTCCCGGGTTAAGATCGGGGCTTACTTGTACCTCCCGGGTTGAGACCGGGCAGACCTGTACTTCTCGGGTTAAAACCGAGGCTGACTTGTACCTCCCGGGTTAATACCGGGGCTAACCAAGACTTCTAGGGTTGAGATCGGGGCTGACCTGTACCTCCTAGGTTGAGACCGGGGCCGATCTGTCCTTTCTAGGTTGAGATCGGGGCTGACCTGTACATCCCAGGTTGAGACCGGGGCTGACCTGTACCTCTTGGGTTAAGATCGGGGCTGACATGTACCTCCCGGGTTGAGATCGGGGCTGACCTATACGTCCCGGCTTGATACCAGGGCTGACCTGTACATCTGGGGTTAAAATCGGGGCAAACCTGTACCTTTTGGGTTGATTTCGGGGCTGAACTAGACTTCTCAGGTTGAGACTGGGCTGACCTGTACCTCTCGAGTTGAGACCGGGGCTGACCTGTAACTCCCGGGTTGAGACCGGGGCTGACCTGTACTTCCTGGGTTAAAATAGGGGCTGACCTGTACCTCCTGAGTTGAAATCGGGGCAGACCTAGACTTCTCGAATTGAGATCGGGGTTGACCTGTTCTTTTTGAGTTGAGATCGAGGCTGACATGTACCTCCCGGGTTGAGATCGGGGCTGACCTGTACATCCTTGGTTGAGACCGAGGCTGACCTATACCTCCTGAGTTAAGATCGGGGCTTACTTGTACCTCCCGGGTTGAGATCGGGGCTGACCTGTACCTCCCGGGTTAAGATCGGGGCTTACTTGTACCTCCCGGGTTGAGACCGGGCAGACCTGTACTTCTCGGGTTAAAACCGAGGCTGACTTGTACCTCCCGGGTTAATACCGGGGCTGACCAAGACTTCTAGGGTTGAGATCGGGGCTGACCTGTACCTCCTAGGTTGAGACCGGGGCCGATCTGTCCTTTCTAGGTTGAGATCGGGGCTGACCTGTACATCGCAGGTTGAGACCGGGGCTGACCTGTACCTCTTGGGTTAAGATCGGGGCTGACATGTTCCTCCCGGGTTGAGATCGGGGCTGACCTATACGTCCCGGCTTGATACCAGGGCTGACCTGTACATCTGGGGTTAAAATCGGGGCAAACCTGTACCTTTCGGGTTGATTTCGGGGCTAAACTAGACTTCTCAGGTTGAGACTGGGCTGACCTGTACCTCTCGAGTTGAGACCGGGGCTGACCTGTAACTCCCGGGTTGAGACCGGGGCTGACCTGTACTTCCTGGGTTAAAATAGGGGCTGACCTGTACCTCCTGAGTTGAAATCGGGGCAGACCTAGACTTCTCGAATTGAGATCGGGGTTGACCTGTTCTTTTTGAGTTGAGATCGAGGCTGACATGTACCTCCCGGGTTGAGATCGGGGCTGACCTGTACCTCCCGGGTTTAGATCGAAGCTGAACTGTACTTCTCGAGTTGATACCGGGGCTGGCCTGTACCTCCCAAGTTGATACCGAGGCTGACCTGTACTTCCTGGGTTGAGACCGAGGCTGACCAGTTCTTCTTGGGTTGAGATCGGGGCTATCCTGAACTACCCGGGTTGAGACCGGGGCTGGCCTGTACCTCTAGGGTTGAGACCGGGGCTGACCTGTACCTCTTGGGTTGAGATCGGGGCTAACTTGTACCATTTAGGTGTAGACTGGGGCTGACCTGTACCTTTTAGGTTTAGACCGGGACTAACCTGTACCCCTCTGGTTGAGATCAGGGCTGACCTATACCCTCCAGGTTGAGACTGGGGCTGACCTTTATCTCCCGGGTTTAGACCGGCGCTGACCTGTACTTCCTGAGTTAAGATCGGGGCTGATCTGTACCTCCCAGGTTGAGACCGGGGCTTACCTATACTTCCAGGGTTGAAATCGGGGCAGACCTGTACTTCCCGGGTTAAGACTGGGGCTAGCATGTAGGTCCTGGGTTGAGACCGGGGCTTACCTAGACTTCCTGAGAAGAGACCGGGGTTGACCTGTACATCCTAGGTTGAGAACGGCGCTGACCTATTCTTCCTGGGTTGAGACCGGGGCTGATCTGAACTGCCCGGGTTGAGACCGGGGCTGACCTGTACTTCCCGGGTTGATACCGGCGCTTATCTGTACTTCCCGGGTTGAGACTGGGGATACCCTGTACTTCCCAGTTTGAGATCGGAGCTGACCTGTACTTCCCGGGTTGAGACTGGTGCTGACCTATACTTCTCGAGTTGAGACCGATGCTGACTTGTTTCTCTCAGATTGAGACCGGGGATGATTTGTTCTTCCCAGGTTGAGACCGGGGCTGACATGAACTTCTCGAGTTGAGATAGGGGCTGACTTGTACCTCTCGGGTTGAGACCGGGGCTGACCTATACCTCCCGTGTTGAGACCGGGGCTAACCTTATCTTCTCGGGTTGAGACCGGGGCAGACCTGTACCTCATAGGTTGAGACCGGGGCTGACCTGTTCTTCCTAGGTTGAGACCAGGGCTGAACCAAACTTTCTGATTTGAGACTGGGGCTGACCTGTACCTCCTAGGTTGAGACCAGGGCTGCCCTGTACCTCCCGGGTTTAGACCGGGGCTGACCTGTACCTCTCAGGTTGAGACCGGGGCTGACCTGTACTTCCCCGGTGGAAACCGGGGCTGACTTGTACTTCCTGGGTTGAGACCGGGGCTGACATAAATTTTCCAGGTTGAGACTAGGGCTGACCTGTACCTCCGTGATTTAGACCTGAGCTGACCGATATATCTCAGCTTGAGACCGGGGATAACCTGTACCTCCAGGGTTAAGACCGGGGCTGACATGTTCCTCCCGGATTTAGTCCGGGGCTGACCTGTACCTCCCAGTTTGAGACCGGGGCTAACCTGTTCTTCCCAGGTTGAGACCGGGACTGACCTAAAATTGCCGGGTTGAGACCGGGACTGACCTGTACCTCCTAGGTTGAGACAGGGGCTAACCTGTACCACTCAAGTTAAGACCGGGGCTAACCTATACCTCCCGGGTTGAGGCCGGGGCTGACCTGTCCCTCCCGGGTTGAGACCGTGGGTGACCTGCACCTCCTAGGATGAGACCGGGGCTGACCTCGACTTCTTGGGTTGAGACCGGGGCTGAGCTGAGCCTTGCAGATTGAGATCGGGGCTGACTTGTTCTTCTCGGGTTGAGACTGGGACTGGCCTGGACTTCTCGAGTTGAGACGAGGGCTGGCCTGTACCTCCCGAGTTGAGATTAGGACTGACCTGTACCTCCCGGGTTAAGACCGGAGCTGACCTGTACTTCACGAGTTGAGATCGATGCTGACCTGTACCTCCCAGATTGAGTCCGGGGAAGACCTGTTCTTCCCGGGTTGAGATCGGAGCTGATATGAACTTCTTAAATTGAAACCCGGGGTAACTTGTACCTCCCGGGTTTAGACCGAGGCTGACCTGTACCTCCTGGAAAGAGATCGGGGCTACCTTGTACCTCCCAAGTTAAGACCGAGACTGACCTGTACCTCCTTGGTTGAGATCGGGGCTGAACTGGACTTTTTACGTTGAGACCGAGGCTGACCCATACCTCCCGAGTTAAGACCGACGCTGACCTGTTCTTCTCGGGTTGAGACCGGGACTGACATGTACCTCTAGGATTGAGACTGGGGCTGACCTGTACTTCCTGGGTTTAGACCGGAGCTGACCTGTACCACTTGGGTTGAGGACGGGGCTGACCTGTTCTTCCCAGGTTGAGACCGGGGCTGACCTGTACCTCCCGGGTTGAGACCATGGCTGACTTGTTCTTCCCAAGTTGAGATTGGGGCTGAACTGAAATTCCTGGGTTGAGACCGGGGCTGACCTGTACCTTCTGGGTTGAGATCGGGGCTGACATGTACTTCCCGGGTTGAGACCGGGGCTGACTTATTCTTCATGGGTTAAGATCGGGGCTGACTTGTACATCTCGGGTCGAGATCGGGGATGACCTATTCTTCCCGGGTTGAGACCTGGGCTGACCTGGACTTCTCGGGTTGAGAACAGAGCCGACCTGTACCTCCCGGGTGGAGACCGGGGCTGAGGTATTCTTCTCGGGTAAAGACCGGTGCTGACCTGAATTTCCCGTGTTAAGATGGGGGCTGACCTGAACCTATTTGGTTGAGACCGGAGCTGATATGTTCTTCTTGGGTTGAGACTAGGACTAACCTGGACTTCTCGGGTTGAGATCGGGGTTGACCTGTACCTCCCGGGTTGAGATTGGGACTGACCTGTACCTCCCGGGTTGAGACCGGGGCTGACTTGTACTTTTTGTGTTGAGACCGGAGCTAACTTGTACCTCCCGGGTTGAGACCGGGGCTGACCTGTATTTCACTAGTTAAGACTAGGGCTGACCTGTACCTCTTGGGTTAAGATCGGGGCTGACCTGTTCTTCTTGGGTTTATACCGGGGCTGACACAGACTTCCCAGGTTGAGACCGGGGCTGACCTGTACTTCCCGGGTTAAGACCGGAGTGGAGCTGTTCCTCTCGGGTTGAAACTAGGGCTGACCTGTTCTTTCTCGGGTTGAGACCGGGACTGACTTGTACCTCTCGGGTTGAGATCGGGGCAGATCTGTTCTATCCGGGTTGAGACCCGGGCAAGCCTAGACTTCTCGGGTTGAGATCGGGGTTGACCTAAACCTCCCGGGTTGTGACGGGGGCTGACATGTTCTTTTTGGGTTAAGACCGGGACTGACCTGGACTTCTTGGGTTGAGACGGGGGCTGACCTGTACCTCCCGGGTTAAGATCGGGGCTGATTTGTACTTACTGGGTTGAGATCGGGGCTGATCTGTACCACCCGGGTTAACACCAGGGCAGACCAATTCTTCCTAGGTTGAGATCGGGGCTGACCTGAACTTCTCGGGTTGAGGCCGGAGCTGACCTGTTCTTCCCGGGTGGAGTCCGGGGCTGACCCAAACTTCTCGGGTTGAAATTGGGGCTGACTTGTACCTCCCGGGTTGAAACAGGGGCTGACCTATACCTCCAGGACTGAGACCGAGGCTAACCTATACCTCCCGGGTTAAGACCGATGCTGACCTGTACCTCTTGGGATGAGACCGAGGCTGTCTTGTACCTCTTGGGTTGAGACCGGGGCTGAACGATACCTCCTGGGTTGGGACAAAGGCTGACCTGTATATTTTAAAATTAGACCGGGGCTGACTTAGACTTCCTAGGTTGTGACCGGGGCTGACCTGAACCTCCCGGGTTGAGACCGGGGCTGACCTGAACCTCTTGGGTTGAGATCGGAGCTGACCTGTACATCCCGAATTGAGATCGGGACTGACTTGTACCTCTTGGGTTGAGACCGGGGTTGACTTGTACTTTTGGGGTTGAGACCAAGGCTGACCTGTACCTCCCGGGTTGAGATCGGGGTTGACCTGTACTTCACTCATTAAGACCGGGGCTGACATGTACCTCCCGGGTTGACACAGGAGCTGACCTGTTCTTCCCGGGTTGAGACTGGGGCTGACATGGACTTCTTAGGTTGAGACCGAGGCTGACCTGTATCTCCCGGGTTGGGATCGGGGCAAACCTGTACCTCCCAGGTTGAGACCGGGGCTGACTTAGACCTCCCGGGTTGAGATCGGGGCTGACCTGTACCTCCCGAGTTGAGATTGGGGCAACCCTGTACTTCCTTGGTTGAGATCGGGGCTGACCTATACCTCCTGGGTAGAGACCGGGACTAACCTGTATCTTCCGGGTTCAGACCGGGGCTGATCTATTCTTCTCGGGCTAAGACCGAGGCTGACCTATACCTCTCGGGTTGAGATCGGGGCTGACCGGTTCTTCCCAAGTTGAGACTTGGGCTGACCTAGACTTCTCGGGTTGAGAATGGGGCCGACCTGTACCTCCTGGGTTGAGACTAGGGCTGAGGTATTCTTCTCGGGTTGAGACCAAGGCTGGACTGAACTTCCCGTTTTGAGACCGGGGCTGACATGTACCTCTCAGGTTGAGACCGAGGCTGCCCTGTACTTCCCGGGGCTGACATATTCTTCTTTGGTTGAGACCGGGACTGACATGTACTTCCCCGTTTGAGATCGGGGCTGATCTGTACCTCCCGGGTTAAGAACGGGGCCGACCTAATCTTCCCGGGTTGAGATCTGGGCTGACCTGTACATCCCGGGTTGAGACCGGGGCTGATTTGATCTTCCCGGGTTGAGACCGCGGCTGAACTGAACTTCCCAGGTTGAGATCGGGACTGACCTGTACCTCCCGGGTTGAGACTCTTCACGAGTTGAGACCGATACTGATCTGTACCTCCTGGATTGAGATCGGGGCTGACTTGTTCTTCCCAGGTTGATACCGGAGCTAACCTGTTCTTCCCGGGTTGAGACCGGGACTGTCCTATACTTCTCGGATTGATACCGGGGCTGACCTGTACTTCACGAGTTGAGACCGATGCTGATCTGTACCTCTCGAATTGAGACCGGAGCTAACCTGTTCTTCCCGAGTTGAGATCGGGGTTGACATAAACTTCCCGGGGTTAGATCGGGGCTGACTTGTACCTCCCGGATTGAGGCTGGGGCTGACCTGTACCTCTTGGGTTGAGACCAGGGCTGACCTATTCTTTTCGAATTGAGACCAGGACTGACCTGTACCTCCCGGGTTGAGACCGGGGCTGACCTGTACTTAACAAGTTGAGACCGGGGCTGACATGTTCTTCTCTGGTTAAGACCGGGGCAGACTGGTACCTCCCGAGTTGAGACCGGAGCTGACCTATTCTTCTGGAGTTGAGTCCGGGGCTGACCTAAACTTCCCGGGTTAAGACCGGGTTTGACCTGTACCTCTCGGGTTGAGACAGGGGCTAACCTGTACCTCCAAGGTTGAGACCGGGGCTAACCTGTACCACTCGGGTTAAGACCGAGGATGACCTGTACCTCCCGGGATAAGACCGGGGCTGCCCTGTACCTCCTGAGTTGACACCGGGGCTAACCCGTACCTCCCAAGTTGAGACCGGGGCTGACCTGTACGTTTCGGGTTGAGATCGGGGCTGACCTAGACTTTTTGGGTTGTGATCGGGGCTGACCTGAACCGCCCTGGTTGAGACGGTGGCTGACCTGAACCTCTCGAGTTAAGACCGGAGCTGACGTGTTCTTCTTGGGTTGAGACCGGAACTAACCTGAACTTCCCGGGTTGAGACAGGGGCAGGCCTGTACCTCCCGGGTTGAGATCGGGACTGACCTGTACATCCCGGGTTGAGACCGGGGCAGACTTGTACTTTTTGGGTTAAGACCGGAGCTAAACTGTACCTCTCGGGTTGAGACCGGGGTTGACCTGCACTTCACTAGTTGAGACCGGGGCTGACCTGTACCTCTTGGGTTGAGACCAAAGCTGACCTGTTCTTCCCTGGTTGGGACCGGTGCTGAAACGGACTTCCTGCGCTGAGACCGGGGCTGACCTGTACCTCCCGGGTTGAGACAGGAGCTGCCCTATACTTCTCAATTTGTGAGCGGGGCTGACCTGTACATCCCGGGTTAAGACCAGGGCTGACCTATACCTCCCGAGTTAAGACCGGGGCTGAGCTGTACCTCTCGGGTTGAGATCGGAGCTGACCTGTACATTTTGGGTTGAGACCGGGGCTGACCTAGACCTCCCGGGTTGTGATCGGGGCTGACCTGAATTCCCGGGTTGAGACCGGGGCTGACCTTAACCTCTCGGGTTGAGACCGGAGCTGACATGTTCTTCTCAGGTTGAGACCAGGACAGACCTGGACTTCCTGGGTTGAGACAGGGACTGACCTGTACCTCCCAGGTTAAGATCGGGACTGACCTGTACCTCCCGGGTTGAGACCGGGGTTGACTTGTACTTTTTGGATTGAGACTGGAGCTAACCTGTACCTCCCGGGTTGAGACCGGGGTTGACCTGTTCTTCACTAGTTGAGACCGGGGCTGACCTGTACCTCCTGGGTTGAGAACGGGGCTGACCTGTTCTTCCCGGGTTGAGATCGTGGCTGACACGGACTTCCCAAGTTGAGACCGGGGCTGACCTGTACCTCCTGGGTTGAGACCGGAGCTGCCCTTTACTTTTCGGATTGAGAGCGGGGCTGACCTGTACATCCCGGGTTGAGACCAGGGCTGACCTGTACTTCCCGGGTTGAGACCGGAGCTGAGCTGTTCCTCTCGGGTTGAGACCAGGGCTGATTTGTTCTTTCTCGGGTTGAGACCGGGGCTGACTTGTAGCTCTCGGGTTGATATCGAGGCAGATCTGTTCTTTTCGGGTTGAGACCGGGGCAAGCCTTGACTTCTCGGGTTGAGACCGGGGGCAGACCTGAACCTCCCGGGTTGAGACCGGGGCTGGCATGTTCTTCTCGGGTTGAGATCGAGACTTACCTGGACTTCTTGGGTTGAGACGAGGGCTGACCTGTACCTCCCAGGTTTAGATCAGGACAAGCCTGTACCTTGCGAATTGAGACCGGGGTTGACCTGTACTTCACTAGTTGAGACCGGGGCTGACCTGTACCTCTTGGGTTGAGGCCGGGACTTAACTGTTCTTCCCTGGTTGAGACCGGGGCTGACACGGACTTCCAGGTTGAGAACGGGGCTGACCTGTACCTCCTGGGTTTAGATCGAAGTAGCTCTATACTTCTAGGGTTTATAGCGGGGCTGACCTGTACATCCTGGGTTAAGATCGGGGCTGACCTCTACTTCCAGGGTTGAGACCGGAGCTGAGCTGTTCCTCTCGGGTTGTGACCAGGGCTGATTTGTTCTTTCTCGGGTGGAGACTGGGGCTGACTTGTAGCTCTCGGGTTGAGATCGGGGCAGATCTGTTCTCTCTGTGTTGAGACCGGGGAAAGCCTATCCTTCTCGGGTTGAGACCGGGGATGACCTGAACCTCCCGGGTTGTGACCGGGGTTGATATGTTCTTTTTGGGTGAAGACCGGGACTGACCTGGACTCCTTGGGTTGAGACGGAGGCTGACTGCACCTCCCGGGTTGAGACCAGGACTGACCTGTACATCCCGGATTAAGATCGGGGCTGACCTGTACCTCCTGGGTTGACACCGGGGCTAACTTATACTTTTCAGGTAGAGACCGGGACTGACCTGTACCTCCCAGGTTAAGACCGGGGCTGACCTATACTTCATGAGTTGAGACCCATGCTGATATGTACCTCCCGAATTGAGAACGGGGCTGACCTGTTCTTCCGGGGTTAAGACCGGGGCTAACATGGACTTCCCGGGGTTAGACCGGGGCTGACTTGTCCCCCCCGGGTTGAGACCGGGGCTGACCTGTACCTCTCGGTTTGAGACCAGGGCTACCCTGTACTTCCTAGGTTGATACCGGGGTTGACCTGTACTTCCCGGGTTGAGACCGGGGCTGTCCTATACTTTCTAGGTTGATACCGAGGCTAACCTGTACCGCCTGGGGTGAGACCGGGGATGACCTGCTATTCTTGGATTGAGACCAAGACTGACCTGTACCTCTCAGGTTGAGATTGGGGCTGACCTGTACATACTAGGTTAAGACCGGGGCTGACCTGTACCACCCAGGTTGAGACCAGGGCTGACCAATTCTTCCTGGGTTGAGATCGGGGCTGACCTGTACCTCTCGGGTTGAGACCGGAGCTGACTTGTTCTTCCCGGGTGGAGTCCGGGGCTGACCCAAACTTCTCGGGTTGAAACCAGGGCAGACTTGTACATTCCGAGTTGAGACAGGGGCTGACCTATACCTCCAGGATTGAGACCGGGGCTAACCTGTACCTCCCGGGTTAAGACCGATGCTGACTTGTACCTTCCGGGATGAGACCGGGGCTGTTCTATACCTCTCGGGTTGAGACCGGGGCTGATCGGTACCTCTTAGGTTGGGACAAAGGCTGACCTGTACGTTTTAAATTGAGACCGGGACTGACCTAGACATCTTGGGTTATGACCGGGGCTGACCTGAACCTCCAGGGTTGAGACCGGGGCTGACCTGAACCTCTTGGGTTGAGATCGGACCTGACATATTCTTCTCGGGTTGAGATCGGGACTGACCTGGACTTCTCGGGTTGAGACTGGGGCTGACCTGTACCTCCCGGGTTGAGATCGGGACTGACCTGTACCTCCCGGGTTGAGACCGAGGCTGACTTGTACTTTTTGAGTTGAGACCGAGGCTGACCTGTACCTCCCGGGTTGAGATCTGGGTTGACCTGTACTTCACTCGTTTAGAGAGGGGCTGACATGTACCTCCTTGGTTGACACCGGGGCTGACCTATTCTTCCCGGTTGAGACCGAGGCTGATATGGACTTCTTGAGTTGAGACCAAGGCTGACCTGTATCTCCCGGGTTGAGACCGGGGCTGACCAGTAGCTCCCAAGTTGAGACCGGGGCTGACCTGTACCTCCCGGGTTAAGATCGGGGCTGACCTGTACCTCCCGATTTGAAACTAGGGCTACCCTGTACTTTTTGGGTTGAGACTGGGGCTGACCTATACCTCTCGGGTAGAGACTGAGAGTGACATGTACCTCCCGGGTAGAGACCGGGACTGACCTGTTCCTCCCGGGTTAATACCGGGGCTGACCTGTACTTCACGAGTTGAGACCGATGCAGACCTGTACCTCCTAGATTGAGTTCGAGGCTGACCTGTTCTTCCCGGGTTGAGACTGGGGCTGACATCAACTTCTCAGATTGAGATCGGGGCTAACTTATACCCCCCGAGTTTAGACCGTGGCTGACCTGTACCTCCCGGGTTGAGATCGGGGCTACCCTATAGCTCCCGGGTTGAAACCGAGGCTGACCTTTACGCCCTGGGTTGAGACCGGGGCTGACCTGTTCTTCTCGTGTTGAGATCGGGACTGACCTGTACCTCTCGGGTTGAGACCGGTGTTGACCTATACTTCCTGGGTTGAGACCGGAGCTGACCTGTACCACCTGGGTTAATACCGGGGCTGACCTATTCTTCCCGGGTTGAGATCGGGGCTGACCTGTACCTCCCGGGTTGAGACCGTGGCTGACCTATTCTTCCCAAGTTGAGAACGCAGTTGACCTAACCTTCCCAGGTTGAGATCGGGGCTGACCTGTACCTTCTGAGCTGAGACCTAGGTTACCCTGTACCTCCCGGATTGAGATCGGGGCTGACATGTTCTTCTCGGGTTAACACTTGGGCTGACCTGTACCTCTCGTGTTGATATCGGGGCTGACCTGTTCTTCCCAGGTTGAGACTTGGGCTGACCTGGACTTCTTGGGGTGAGAACGGGGCCGACCTATACCTCCTGGGTTGAGACCGGGGCTGACGTATTCTTCTCCGGTTGAGACCAGGGCTGGCCTCAACTTCCCGTGTTGGGACCGGGGTTGACCTGTACCTCTCGGGTTGAGACCGGGGCTGCCCTGTACCTCTCGGGGCTGACCTGTTCTTCTTGGGTTGAGACCGGGACTGACCTGTACTTCCCGGGTTGAGACCAGGGCTGATCTGTACCTCCTGGGTTGAGATCAGGGCTGACCTGTACCTCCCGGGTTGATACCGGGGCTGTCCTATTCTTCCCGAGTTGAAACCGGGGCTGACCTGAACTTCTCAGGTTGAGACCGGGACTGACCTGTACCTCCCGGGTTGAGACTAGGGCTGACCTGTTCTTCACCAGTTGAGACCGATACTGATCTATACCTCACGGATTGAGATCGGGGCTGACCTGTTCTTCCCAGGTTGATACCGGAGCTAACCTGTTCTTCTCGGGCTGAGATCAGGACTGACCTGTACTTCCTGAGTTAAGACCGGGGCTGACCTGTACTTTACGAGTTGAGACCGATGTTGATCTGTACCTCCCGAATTGAGACCGGGGCTGACCTGTTCTTCCCGAGTTGAAACCGGGGCTGACATGGACTTCCCGAGGTTAGATCGGGGCTGACTTGTACCTCCCGAATTGAGACCGGGGCTGACCTATACTTCTCGATTTGAGACGGGGGCTACCCTGTACTTCCCGAGTTGATACCGGGGTTGACATGTACCTCTCGGGTTGAGACTGGGGCTGACCTATACTTTTTGGGTTGATACCGAGGCTAACCTGTACCTCCCGGGTTGAGACCAGGGCTGACCTGTTCTTTTCGGATTGAGGCCAAGACTGACCTGTACCTCCCGAGTTGAGACCGGGGCTAACCTGTACTTACCAGACTGAGACTGGGGCTGACCTGTACCACCCGGGTTGAGACCGGGGCTGACCTGTTCTTCTCGGGTTGACACCGGGGCTGACTTGTCCCTCCCGAGCTGAGACCGGAGCTGACCTGTTCTTCTCGAGTTGAGTTCGGGGCTGACCTAAACTTCCTGGGTTAAGATCGGGGCTGACCTGTACCTCTCAGTTTGAGACAGAGGCTAAACTGTACCTCCAAGGTTGAGATCGGGGCTAACCTGTACCTCTCGGGTTAAGACCGAGGATGACCTGTATCTCCCGGGATAAGACCGGGGATGCCCTATACCTCCCGAGTTTAGACTAGGGCTGACCTGTACCTCCCAAGTTGAGACCGGGGCAGACCTGTACATTTTGGGTTGAGATCGGAGCTGACCTAGACTTCCCGGGTTGTGACTGGGGCTAACCTTAACCTCCCGGGTCAAGACCGTTGCTGACCTGAACCTCTCAAGTTGAGACCGGAGCTGACATGTTCTTTACGGGTTAAGACTGGGACTGACCTGGACTTCCCGGGTTGAGACGGGGGCTGACCTGTACCTCTCAAGTTGAGATCGGGACTGACCTGTACCTCCCGGGTTGAGACCGGGGCAGACTTGTACTTTTTGGGTTGAGACCGGAGCTGACCTGTAGCACCCGAGTTGAGACCGGGGATGACCTGTACTTCACTACTTGAGAGCGGGGCTGACCTGTACCTCTTGGAATGAGACCAAGGCTGACCTATTCTTCCCGGGTTGAGAACGGGGCTGACACGGACTTCCTGGGCTGAGACCGGGGTTGACCCGTACCTCCCGGGTTGAGACCGGAGCTGCGCTGTACTTCCCAGGTTGAGAGCGAGACTGACCTGTACATCCCGGGTAGAGACCGGGGCTGACCTATACTTCCGGGGTTAAGAACGGGGCTGAGCTGTACCTCTCGGGTTGAGACGAGAGCTGACCTATTTTTTCTCGAGTTGAGAATGGGGCTGACCTGTACCTCTCGGGTTGAGATCGGAGCATATCTATTCTTTCTAGGTTAACACCAGGGCAAGCCTAGACTTCCCGGGTTGAGACCGGGGCAGACCTGAACCTCCTTGGTTGAGACCGGGGCTGACATGTTCTTCTCGGGTTGAGACCGAGACTGACCTGGACTTCTTGGGTTGAGACGGGGGCTGGCCTGTACCTCCTAGGTTGAGATCAGGACTGACCTATATCTCCCAGATTGAGATCGGGGCTGACCTGTACCACCCGGGTTAATACCGGGGCTGACTTGTACTTTTCGGGTTGAGACCGGGACTGACCTGTACCTCCTGGGTTGAGACTGGGGCTGATCTGTACCTCCCGAGTTGAGAATTAGGATGACCTAATCTTCTCGCGTTGAGATCGGGGTTGACTTATACCTCCCGATTGAGACTGGGGCTGACCTGTTCTTGTCGGGTTGAGACCGGGGCTGACTTGAACTTCCCGGGTTGAGATCGGGACTGACCTGTACCTCCCGTGTTGAGACCAGGGCTGACTTGTTCTTCTCGAGTTGAGACCGATACTGATCTATACCTCCCGAATTGAGATCGGGACTGACCTGTTCTTCCTGGGTTGATACCGGAGCTGAGTTGTTTTTCATGAGTTGAGACCGGACTGACCTGTACCTCCCGGGTTGAGACCGGGGTTGACCTATACTTCACGAGTTGAGACCGATGCTGATCTGTACCTCCCTGATTTCGATCGTGGTTGACCAATTCTTCCCTGGTTGACACTGGGGCTGACATGGACTTCCTGGGGTTAGACTGGGGCTGACTTGTACCTCCTGGATTGAGACCAAGGCTGACCTGTACCTCTCAGTTTGAGATCGGGGCTACCATGTACTTCCTGGGTTGATACCGTGGTTGACCTGTACCTCCGAGGTTGAGACCGGGGCTAATTTGTACTTTTTGGGTTGATACTGAGGCTATCCTTTACCTCCCGGGTTGAGACCGGGGCTGACCTGTTCTTCTCGAATTGAGACCAGAATTGACCTGTACCTCCCGGGTTGAGACCGGGGCTGACCTGTACTTATCGGGTTGAGATCGGGGCTGACCTGTACCACCCAGGTTGAGACCGGGGCTGACATGTTCTTCCTGGGTTGAGATCGGGGCTGACCTGTACCTCCCGGGTTGAGATCGGAGCTAACCTATTCTTCTCGAGTTGAGTCTAGGACTGACCAAAACATCACGGGTTGAGATCGGGGCTGACCTGTACCTCTCGAGTTGAGACAGGGGATGACCTGTACCTACAGGTTTGATACCGGGGCTAACCTGTATCTCCCGAGATGAGACCGGGGCTACCCTATACCTCCCGAGTTGAGACCGGGGCTAACTTGTACCTCCCAGATTAAGACCGGAGCTGACCTATACATTTTGGGTTGAGATCGGGGCTGACCTAGACTTCCCGGGTTGTGACCGTGGCTGACTTGATCCTCCCGGGAATAGACCGAAGCTGATATATTCTTCTCGGGTTGAGACAGGGACAGACCTATACTTCCCTGGTTGAGACCGGGGCTGACCTGTACCTCCCGGGTTGAGATTGGGATTGACCTGTACGTTCCAGGTTGAGATCGGGGCTGACTTGTACTTTTTGGGTTGAGACTAGAGCTGACCTGTACCTCCCGGGTTGAGACCGGGGTTATCCTATACTTCACTAGTTGAGACCGGGGCTGACCTATACCTCTTGGGATGAGACCGGGGCTGACCTGTTCTTCCCAGGTTGAGAAAGGGGCTGACACGGAATTCCCAGGTTGAGATCGGGGCTTACCTGTACCTCCTGGGTTGAGACCAGAGCTGCCCTGTACTTCCATTGTTGAGAGCAAGGCTGACCTGTACATCCCGGGTTGAGACCGGGGCTGACCTGTTCTTCCCGGGTTGAGACCGAAGCTGAGTTGTTCCTCTCGGGTTTAGACCAGGGCTGACTTGTTCTTTCTCGGGTTGAGAGCAGGGCTGACTTGTAGCTCTTAGGTTGAGATTTGGGCAGATCTATTCTTTCAGGGTTAAGACGAGGGCAAGCCAAGACTTCCCGGGTTGAGACCGGGGCTGACTTGAACCTCCCTAGTTGAGACCGGGGCTGACCAGGACTTCTTGGGTTGAGACGGGGGCTGACCTGTACCTCCCGGGTTGAGATCGGGACTGACCTGTACCTCCCAGATTGAGATCGGGGCTGACCTGTACCTCCCGGGTTGACACCGGGGATGACTTGTACTTTTTAGGTTGAGATCGGAACTAACCTGTACCTCCCGGGTTGAGACCGGGACTGACTTATACTTCACGAGTTGAGACCCATGCTGATCTGTGCCTCCTGAATTGAGATCGGGACTGACTTGTTCTTCCCGGGTTGAGACCGGGGCTGACATGGGCTTCCCGGGGTTAGACCGGGGCTGACTTGTACCTCCCGAGTTGAGACCGGGGCTGACCTGTACCTCTCGGTTTGAGACTGGGGCTACCCTGTACTTCCCGGGTTGATACCGGGGTTGACCTAAACCTCCCGGGTTGAGATCTGGGCTGACCTGTACTTTCTAGGTTGATACTGAGGCTAACTAGTACCGCTCGGCGTGAGACCGTGGCTGACCTGTTCTTCTCGAATTGAGACTAGGACTGACCTGTACCTCCCGGGTTGAGATCGGGACTGACCTGTACTTACTGGGTTGAGACCGGAGCTGACCTGTACCACCCGGGTTGAGACCAGGGCTGACCAATTCTTCTTGGGTTGAGATCAGGGCTGACCTATACCTCTCGAGTTGAGACCGGAGCTGACTTGTTCTTCTCGGTTGGAGTCTGGGGCTGACCCAAACTTCCCGGGTTGAAACCGGGGCTGACTTGTACCTCCTAGGTTGAGACAGGAGCTGACCTATACCTCCAGGATTGAGACTGGGGCTAACCTATACCTCCCGGGTTAAGACCGATGCTAACCTGTACCTCCCGAGATGAGACCGGGGCTGCCCAGTACCTCTCAAGTTGAGATTGGGGCTGACCAGTACCTCCTCAGTTGGGACAAAGGCTGACCTGTACGTTTTGAATTGAGACCGGGGCTGACCTAGACTTCCTGGGTTGTGACCGGGGCTGACCTGAACCTCCCGGGTTGAGACCGCGGCTGACCTGAACCTCTTGGGTTGAAACTGGAGCTGACATGTTCTTCTTGGGTTGAGACCGAGACTGACCTGGACTTCCCGGGTTGAGACTGGGGCAGACCTGTACCTCCCAGATTGAGATAGGGACTGACCTGTACCTCCCGGGTTGAGACCGGGGCTGACTTGTACTTTTTGGGTTGAGACCGAGGCTGACCTATACCTCCCGGGTTAAAACTGGGGTTGACCTGTACTTCACTCGTTAAGACCGGGGCTGACATGTATCTCCCGGGCTGACATCGGGGCTGACCTGTTCTTTCCAGGTTGAGACCGGGGCTGACCTTAACCTCCTGGGTTAAAACCGGAGCAGACATGTTCTTCTCGGGTTGAGACCGAGACTGACCTAGACTTCCCGGGTTGAGACTGGGGCAGACCTGTACCTCCCAGGTTGAGATAGGGACTGACCTGTACCTCTCGGGTTAAGACCAGGGCTGACTTGTACTTTTTGGGTTAAGACCGAGGCTGACCTATACCTCCCGGGTTCAGACTGGGGTTGACCTGTACTTCACTCGTTCAGACCGGGGCTAACATGTACCTCCCGGGTTGACACCGGAGCTGACCTGTTCTTCCAGGGTTGAGACTGGGGCTGACATGGACTTCCTGGGTTGAGACAGAGGCTGACCTGTATCTCCCGGGTTGAGACCAGAGCTGACCTGTACCTCCCAGGTTGAGAACGGGGCTGACCTGTACCTCCCGAGTTGAGATCGGGGCTGACCTGTACTTCCCGGGTTGAGACTGGGGCTGACTTGTACCTCCAGGGTAGAGACCGGGACTGACCTATACCTCTCGGGTAGAGACCAGAACTGACCTGTTCCTCCCGGGTTAAGACCGGGGCTGACCTGTACTTCACGAGTTGCGACCGATGCTGACCTGTACCTCCTAGATTGAGTTCGGGGCTGACCTGTTCTTCCCGGGTTGAGACCGGGGCTGACATAAACTTTTTAGATTGAGATCAGGGCTAACTTGTACCTCCCGGATTTAGACCGAGGCTGACCTGTATCTCCCAGGTTGAGATTGGGGCTACCCTGTACCTCTCGTTTTGAAACCGAGGCTGACCTGTACCTCCTGGGTTTAGACCGGGGTTATCCTGTAATTTTTGGGTTGAGACCGAGGTTGACCTGTACCTCCCGAGTTGAGATCGGGGCTGACCTGTTCTTCTCGGGTTGAGATTAGGGCTGACCTGTACCTCTCGACTTGAGACCGGGGTTGACCAGTAATTCTTGGGATGAGACCAGAGCTGAGCTGTTCCACCTGGGTTAGTACCGGGGCTGACCTATTCTTCCCGGGTTGAGATCTGGGCTGACCTGTACCTCCCGGGTTGAGACCGTGGCTGACGTGTTCTTCCCAAGTTAAGACCGTGGCTGACCTGTTCTTCCCAAGTTGAGACCGGGGCTGAGCTAAACTTCCCATGTTGAGACCGGGGCTGACCTGTACCTTCCGAGTTGAGACCGGGGCTGCCCTGTACCTCCTAAGTTGAGACCGGGGCTGACATGTTCTTCTCGGGTTAAGATCCGGGCTAACATGTACCTCTCGGGTTGAGATCGGGGCTGACCTATTCTTCCCAGGTTGAGACTTGGGCTGACCTGGACTTCTCGGGTTGAGAATGGGGTTGACCTGTACCTCCTGGGTTGAGACCGGGGCTGAGGTATTCTTCCTGGGTTGAGACCAGGGATTGCATAAACTTCTCGTGTTGAGTTCGGGGCTGACCTGTACCTCCCGGGTTGAGACCGGGGCTGCCCTATACCTCCCGGGGCTGACCTGTTCTTCTCTGGTTGAGACCGAGACTAACCTGTACTTCTCGTGTTGAGATCGGGTCTGATCTGTACCTCCCGGGTTGAGAACGGGGCTGACCTAATCTTCCCGGGTTGAGATTGGGGCTTACCCGTACCTCCCGGGTTGAGACCGGGGCTGACCTGTTCTTCCCGGGTTGAGACCGGGGATGACCTAAACTTCCCAAGTTCAGATCGGGACTAACCTGTACCTCCCGGGTTGAGACCAGGGCTGACCTGTTCTTCATGAGTTGAGATCGATACTGATCTGTACCTCCTGGATTGAGATCGGGGCTGACTTATTCTTCTCGGGTTAATACCGGAGACCGGGACTGACTTGTACTTCCCGGGTTGAGTTCGGGGCTGACCTGTACTTCACGAGTTGAGAGCGATGCTGATCTGTACCTCCCGAATTGAGACCAGGGCTGACCTGTTCTTCCCGAGTTAAGACCGAGGCTGACATGGACTTCTCAAGCTTAGACCAAGGCTAACTTGTACCTCCCGGATTGAGACCGGGGATAACCTGTGCCTCTCGATTTGAGACCGAGGCTATCCTGTACTTCCCGGGTTGATAACGGGGTTGAAATGTACCTCTCTGGTTGAGATCGGGAATGACCTATACTTTTTGGGTTGATACCGAGGCTAACCTGTACCTTCTGAGTTGAGACCAGGACTGACCTGTACCTCCCAGATTAAGACCGGGGCAGACCTGCACTTACAGGGTTGAGACCGAAGCTGACTTGTACCACCCGGGTTGAGACCGGGGCTAACCTGTTCTTCTCGGGTTCAGACCGGGGCTGACCTGTACCTCCCGAGTTGAGACCGGAGCTGACCTGTTCTTCTCGGGTTGAATCCGGGGCTGACCTAAACTTCCTGGGTTGAGACTGGGGCGAACCTGTACCTCTCAGATTGAGATAGGGGCTGACCTGTACCTCCAAGGTTGAGACCCGGGCTAACCTGTACCACCCAGATTAAGACCGAGGATGACCTGTATCTCCCGGGATGAGACCGGGGCTGCCCTGTACCTCCCTAGTTAAGACCGGGGCTGACCTGTACTTCCCAAGTTGAGACCGGGGCTGACCAGTACTTTTTGGGTTGAGATTAGGGATGACCTAGACTTCCTGGGTTATGATCGGGGCTGATCTGAACCTCCCGGGTTGACACTGGGGCTGACCAGAACCTCTCGAGTTGAGACCAGAGCTGATATGTTCTTCTCGGGTTGAGACCGAGACTGACATAGACTTTCCGGGTTGAGACGGGGGCTGACCTGTACCTCCCAGGTTGAGATCGGGTCTCACCTGTACCTCCCGGGTTGAGACCAGGGAAGACTTGTACTTTTCAGGTTGAGACCGGAGCTGACCTGTACCTCCCAGGTTGAGATCGAGGTTGACCTGTACTTCACTAGTTGAGACCGGGGCTGACCTGTACCTCCTTGGTTGAGACTAAGGCTGACCTATTCTTCCCAGGTTGATACTGGGGCTGACACGGACTTCTCGGGTTGATACCGGGGCTGACCAGTACCTCCCGGATTGAGACCGGAGCCGCCCAGTACTTCCCAGGTTGAGAGCGGGGCTGACCTGTACATCCCGAGTTGAGACCGGGGCTACCCTGTACTTCCCAAGTTGAGACCGGGGCTGAGCTGTACCTCTCGGGTTGAGACGAGAGCTGACCTGTTCTTTCTCGGGTTAAGACCGGGGCTGACCTGTACCTCTCGGGTTGAGATCAGGGAAGATTTGTTCTTTTCGGGTTGAGACCAGGGCAAGCCTAGACTTCCAGGGTTGAGAACTGGACTGGGGCTGACATATTCTTCTCTGGTTTAGTACGGGACTGACCTGAACTTCTCGGGTTGAGACAGGGGCTGACCTGTTCCTCCTAGGTTTAGATTGGGACTGACCTGTACCTCCCGGATAGAGATCGGGGATGACCTGTACCACCCGGGTTGACACCGGGGCTGACTTGTACATTCCGGGTTGAGACCGGGACTGACCTGTACCTCCAGGGTTGAGACCGGGGCTGACCTATACTTTACGAGTGGAGACCCATGCTGATCTATACCGCTCAAATTGAGATCGGGGGAGACGTCTTCTTCTCGGGTTGAGACCGGGGCTGACATGGACTTCCCGGGGGTTATACCGGGGCTGAATTATACATCCTGGGTTGAGATTGGGGCTGACCTGTACCTCCTGAGTGGAGACCGGGGCTACCATATACTTCTCGGGTTAAGACCAGGGCTGATTTGTACCTCAGGGTAGAGACCGGGACTGACCTATACCTCTCGGGTAGAGACCAGAACTGACCTATACCTCCCGGGTTAAGACCGGGGCTGACTTGTATTTCACGAGTTGCGACCGATGCTGACCTGTACCTCCTAGATTGAGTTCGGGGCTGACCTGTTCTTCCCGAGTTGAGACCGGGGCTGACATAAACTTTTTAGATTGAGATCATGGCTAACTTGTACCTCCCGGATTTAGACCGAGGCTGACCTGTACCTCCCAGGTTGAGATTGGGGCTACCCTGTACCTCTCAATTTGAGACCGAGGCTGACCTGTACCTCCTGGGTTTAGACCGGGGTTGACCTGTACTTTTTGGGTTGAGACCGAGGTTAACCTGTACTTCCCGAGTTGAGATCGAGGCTGACATGTTCTACTCGGGTTGAGATTAGGGCTGACTTGTACCTCTCGAGTTGAGACCGAGGTTGACCAGTAATTCCTGGGATGAGACCAGAGCTGAGCTGTTCCACCTGGGTTAATACTGGGGCTGACCTATTCTTCCCGGGTTGAGATCGGGGCTGACCTGTACCTCCCGGGTTGAGACCGTGGCTGACGTGTTCTTCCCAAGTTGAGACCGTGTCTGACCTGTTCTTCCCATGTTGAGACCGGGGCTGAGCTGAACTTCCCATGTTGAGACCGGGGCTGACCTGTACCTTCCGAGTTGAGACCAGGACTGACCTGTACCTCCCGGATTAAGACCGGGGCAGACCTGCACTTACAGGGTTGAGACCGGAGCTGACTTGTACCACCCGGGTTGAGACCGGGGCTAACCGTTCTTCTCAGGTTCAGACCGGGGCTGACCTGTACCTCCCGAGTTAAGACCGGAGCTAACCTGTTCTTCTCGGGTTGAGTCCGGGGCTGACCTAAACTTCCTGGGACTGGGGCGAACCTGTACCTCTCAAGTTGAGATAGGGGCTGACCTGTACCTCCAAGGTTGAAACTGGGGCTAACCTGTACCACCCAGATTAAGACCGAGGATGACCTGTATCTCCCGGTATGAGACCGGGGCTGCCCTGTACCTCCCGAGTTAAGACCGGGGCTGACCTGTACCTCCCAAGTTGAGACCGGGGCTGACCAGTACATTTCGGGTTGAGATTAGGGCTGACCTAGACTTCCTGGGTTATGATCGGGGCTGATCTGAACCTCCCGGGTTGACACCGGGGCTGACCAGAACCTCTCTAGTTGAGACCAGAGCTGATATGTTCTTCTCGGGTTGAGACCGAGACTGATATGGACTTTTCGGGTTGAGACGGGGGCTGACCTGTACCTCCCAGGTTGAGATCGGGACTCACCTATACCTCCCGGGTTGAGACCGGGGAAGACTTGTACTTTTCGGGTTGAGACCGGAGCTGACCTGTACCTCCCAAGTTGAGACCGAGGTTGACCTGTACTTCACTAGTTGAGACCGGGGCTGACCTGTACCTCCTTGGTTGAGACTAAGGCTGACCTGTTCTTCCCAGGTTGAGACTGGGGTTGACACGAACTTCTCGGGTTGATACCAGGGCTGACCTGTACCTCCCGGATTGAGACCGGAGCAGCCCTGTACTTCCCAGGTTGAGAGCGGGGCTGACCTGTACATCCCGGGTTGAGACCGGGGCTAACCTATACTTCCCGAGTTGAGACCGGGGCTGAGCTGTACCTCTCGGGTTGAGACAAGAGCTGACCTGTTCTTTCTCGTGTTAAGACCGGGGCTGACCTGTACCTCTCGGGTTGAGATCAGGGCAGATCTGTTCTTTTCGGGTTGAGACCACGGCAAGCCTAGACTTCCTGGGTTGAGAACGGGGCTGACTTGAACCTCTTGGGTTAAGACTGGGGCTGACATATTCTTCTCTGGTTTAGTACGGGACTGACCTGGACTTCTCGGGTTGAGACAGGGGCTGACCTGTTCCTCCTAGGTTTAGATCAGGACTGACCTGTACCTCCCGGATAGAGATCGGGGCTGACCTCTACCACCCGGGTTGACACCGGGGCTGACTTGTACATTCCGGGTTGAGACCGGGACTGACCTGTACCTCCAGGGTTGAGAGCGGGGCTGACCTATACTTTACGAGTTGAGACCCATGCTGATCTATACCTCTCAAATTGAGATCGGGGCAGACGTCTTCTTCTCGGGTTGAGACCGGGGCTGACATGGACTTCCCGGGGGTTATACCGGGGCGAATTATACATCCTGGGTTGAGATTGGGGCTGACCTGTAACTCCCGAGTGGAGACCGGGGCTACCCTATACTTCTCGGGTTGAGACCGAGGCTGATTTGTACATCCAGGGTAGAGACCGGGACTGACCTATACCTCTCGGGTAGAGACCAGAACTGACCTGTACCTCCCGGGTTAAGACCGGGGCTGACTTGTACTTCACGAGTTGCGACCGATGCTGACCTGTACCTCCTAGATTGAGTTCGGGGCTGACCTGTTCTTCCCGGGTTGAGACCGGGGCTGACATAAACTTTTTAGATTGAGATCAGGGCTAACTTGTACCTCCCGGATTTAGACCGAGGCTAACCTGTACCTCCCTGGTTGAGATTGGGGCTACCCTGTACCTCTCGATTTGAGACCGAGGCTGACCTGTACCTCCTGGGTTTAGACCGGGGTTGACCTGTACTTTTTGGGTTGAGACCGAGGTTGACCTGTACCTCCCGAGTTGAGATCGGGGCTGACCTGTTCTTTTTGGGTTGAGATTAGGGCTGACCTGTACCTCTCGAGTTGAGACCGGGGTTGACCAGTAATTCCTGGGATGAGACTAGAGCTGAGCTGTTCCACCTGGGTTAATACCGGGCCTGTCCTATTCTTCCCGGGTTGAGATCGGGGCTGACCTGTACCTCCCGGGTTGAGACCGTGGCAGACGTGTTCTTCCCAAGTTGAGACCGTGGCTGACCTGTTCTTCCCAAATTGAGACCGGGGCTGAGCTGAACTTCCCATGTTGAGATCGGGGCTGACCTGTTCTTCCCGAGTTGAGACCGGGGCTGACATAAACTTTTTAGATTGAGATCAGGGCTAACTTGTACCTCCCGGATTTAGGCCGAGGCTGACCTGTACCTCCCAGGTTGAGATTGGGGCTACCCTGTACCTCTCGATTTGAGACCGAGGCTGACCTGTACCTCCTGGGTTTAGACCGGGGTTGACCTGTACTTTTTGGGTTGAGACCGAGGTTGACCTGTACCTCCCGAGTTGAGATCGAGGCTGATCTGTTCTACTCTGGTTGAGATTAGGGCTGACTTGTACCTCTCGAGTTGAGACCGGGGTTGACCAGTAATTCCTGGGATGATACCAGAGCTGAGCTGTTCCACCTGGGTTAATACTGGGGCTGACCTATTCTTCCCGGGTTGAGATCGGGGCTGACCTGTACCTCCCGGGTTGAGACCGTGGCTGACGTGTTCTTCCCATGTTGAGACCAGGCTGAGCTGAACTTCCCATGTTGAGACCGGGGTTGACCTGTACCTTCCGAGTTGAGACCAGGACTGACTTGTACCTCTCGGATTAAGACCGGGGCAGACCTGCACTTACAGGGTTGAGACCGGAGCTGACTTGTACCACCCGGGTTGAGACCGGGGCTAACCTGTTCTTCTCGGGTTCAGACCGGGGCTGACCTGTACCTCCCGAGTTGAGACCGGAGCTGACCTGTTCTTCTCGGGTTGAGTCCGGGGCTGACCTAAACTTCCTGGGTTGGGACTGGGGCGAACCTGTACCTCTCAGGTTGAGATAGGGGCTGACCTGTACCTCCAAGGTTGAGACTGGGGCTAACCTGTACCACCTAGATTAAGACCGAGGATGATCTGTATCTCCTGGGATGAGACCGGGGCTGCCTTGTACCTCCCGGGATGAGACCGGGGCTGCCCTGTACCTCCCGAGTTAAGACCAGGGCTGACCTGTACCTCCCAAATTGAGACCGGGGCTGACCAGTACTTTTTGGGTTGAGATTAGGGCTGACCTAGACTTCCTGGGTTATGATCGGGGCTGATCTGAACCTCCCGGGTTGACACCGGGGCTGACCAGAACCTCTCGAGTTGAGACCAGAGCTGATATGTTCTTCTCGGGTTGAGACCGGGACTAACATGGACTTTCCGGGTTGAGACGGGGGCTGACCTGTACCTCCCAGGTTGAGATCGGGACTCACCTGTACCTCCTGGGTTGAGACCGGGGAAGACTTGTACTTTTCGGGTTGAGACCGGAGCTGAACTGTACCTCCCAGGTTGAGACCGAGGTTGACCTGTACTTCACTTGTTGAGACCGGGGCTGACCTGTACCTCCTTGGTTGAGACTAAGGCTGACCTGTTCTTCCCAGGTTGAGACTGGGGCTGACACGGACTTCTCGGGTTGATACCGGGGCTGACCTGTACCTCCCGGATTGAGACCGAAGCCGCCCTGTACTTCCCAGGTTGAGAGCGGGGCTTACCTGTACATCCCGGGTTGAGACCGGGGCTACCCTGTACTTCCCGAGTTGAGACCGGGGCTGAGCTGTACCTCTCGGGTTGAGATGAGAGCTGACCTGTTCTTTCTCGGGTTAAGACCGGGGCTGACTTGTACCTCTCGGGTTGAGATCAGGGCAGATCTGTTCTTTTCGGGTTGAGACCAGGGCAAGCCTAGACTTCCCGGGTTGAGAACGGGGCTGACTTGAACCTCCTGGGTTGAGACTGGGGCTGACATATTCTTCTCTGGTTTAGTACGGGACTGACCTGGACTTCTCGGGTTGAGACAGGGGCTGACCTGTTCCTCCTAGGTTTAGATCGGGACTGACCTGTACCTCCCGGATAGAGATCGGGGCTGACCTTTACCACCCGGGTTGACACCGGGGCTGACTTGTACATTCTGGGTTGAGACCGGGACTGACCTGTACCTCCAGGGTTGAGACCGGGGCTGACCTATACTTTACGAGTTGAGACCCATGCTGATCTATACCTCTCAAATTGAGATCGGGGCAGACGTCTTCTTCTCGGGTTGAGACCGGGGCTGACACGGACTTCCCGGGGGTTATACCGGGGCTGAATTATACATCCTGGGTTGAGATTGGGGCTGACCTGTACCTCCTGAGTGGAGACCGGGGCTACCCTATACTTCTCGGGTTGAGATCGGGGCTGATTTGTACCTCCAGGGTAGAGACCGGGACTAACCTATACCTCTCGGGTAGAGACCAGAACTGACCTGTACCTCCCAGGTTAAGACCGGGGCTGACCTGTACTTCACGAGTTGCGACCGATGCTGACCTGTACCTCCTAGATTGAGTTCGGGGCTGACCTGTTCTTCCCGAGTTGAGACCGGGGCTGACATAAACTTTTTAGATTGAGATCAGGGCTAACTTGTACCTCCCGGATTTAGGCTGAGGCTGACCTGTACCTCCTTGGTTTAGACCGGGGTTGACCTGTACTTTTTGGGTTGAGACCGAGGTTGACCTGTACCTCCCGAGTTGAGATCGAGGCTGACCTGTTCTTCTCGGGTTTAGATTAGGGCTGACTTGTACCTCTCGAGTTGAGACCGGGGTTGACCAGTAATTCCTGGGTTGAGACCAGAGCTGAGCTGTTCCACCTGGGTTAATACCGGGGCTGACCTATTCTTCTCGGGTTGAGATCGGGGCTGACCTGTACCTCCTGGGTTGAGACCGTGGCTGACGTGTTCTTCCCAAGTTGAGACCGTGGCTGACCTGTTCTTCCCATGTTGAGACCGGGGCTGAGCTGAACTTCCCATGTTGAGACCGGGGCTGACCTGTACCTTCCGAGTTGAGACCGGGGCTTCCCTATACCTCCTAAGTTGAGACCGGGGCTGACATGTTCTTCTCACGTTAAGATCCGGGCTAACATGTACCTCTCGGGTTGAGATCGGGGCTGAAATATTCTTCCCAGGTTGATACTTGGGCTGACCTGGACTTCTCGGGTTGAGAATGGGGTCGACCTGTACCTCCTAGGTTGAGACCGGGGCTGAGGTATTCTTCCTGGGTTGAGACCAGGGCTTGCATGAACTTCTCGTGTTGAGTTCGGGGCTGACCTGTACCTCCCGGGTTGAGACCGGGGCTGCCCTATACCTCCCGGGGCTGACCTGTTCTTCTCTGGTTGAGACCTAGACTAACCTATACTTCTCGTGTTGAGATCGGGTCTGATCTGTACCTCCCGGGTTGAGAACGGGGCTGACCTAATCTTCCCGGGTTGAGATTGGGGCTTACCCGTACCTCCCGGGTTGAGACCGGGGCTGACCTGTTCTTCCCGTGTTGAGACCGGGGATGACCTAAACTTTCCAAGTTCAGATCGGGACTAACCTGTACCTCCCGGGTTGAGACCAGGGCTGACCTGTTCTTCATGAGTTGAGATCGATACTGATCTGTACCTCCTAGATTGAGATCGGGGCTGACTTATTCTTCTCGGGTTAATACCGAAGACCGGGACTGACTTGTACTTCCCGGGTTGAGTTCGGGGCTGACCTGTACTTCACGAGTTGAGAGCGATGCTGATCTGTACCTCCCGAATTGAGACCAGGGCTGACCTGTTCTTCCCGAGTTAAGACCGGGGCTGACATGGACTTCTCAGGCTTAGACCAAGGTTAACTTGTACCTCCCGGATTGAGACCGGGGATAACCTGTGCCTCTCGATTTGAGACCGAGGCTACCCTGTACTTCCCAGGTTGATAACGGGGTTGACATGTACCTCTCTGGTTGAGATCGGGAATGCCCTATACTTTTTGGGTTGATACCGAGGCTAACCTGTACATTCTGAGTTGAGACCAGGACTGACCTGTACCTCCCGAATTAAGACCGGGGCAGACCTGCACTTACAAGGTTGAGAACGGAGCTGACTTGTACCACCCGGGTTGAGACCGGGGCTAACCTGTTCTTCTCGGGTTCAGACCGGGGCCGACCTGTACCTCCCGAGTTGAGACTGGAGCTGACCTGTTCTTCTCGGGTTGAGTCCGGGGCTGACCTAAACTTCCTGGGTTGAGACTGGGGCGAATCTGTACCTCTCAGGTTGAGATAGGGGCTGACCTGTACCTCCAAGGTTGAGACTGGGGCTAACCTGTACCACCCAGATTAAGACCGAGGATGGCCTGTATCTCCCGGGATGAGACCGGGGCTGCCCTGTACCTCCCGAGTTAAGACCGGGGCTGACCTGTACCTCCCAAGTTGAGACCGGGGCTGACCAGTACGTTTCGGGTTGAGATTAGGGCTGACCTAGACTTTCTGGGTTATGATCGGGGCTGATCTGAACCACCCAGGTTGAAATCGGAGATAACCAAAACCTCTCGAGTTGAGACCAGAGCTGATATGTTCTTCTCGGGTTGAGACAGGGACTGGCATGGACTTTTCAGGTTGAGACGGGGGCTGACCTGTACCTCCCAGGTTGAGATCAGGACTCACCTGTACCTCCCGGGTTGAGACCGGGGAAGACTTGTACTTTTTGGGTTAAGACCGGAGCTGACCTGTACCTCCCAGGTTGAGACCGAGGTTGACCTGTACTTCACTAGTTGAGACCGGGGCTGACCTGTACCTCCTTGGTTGAGACTAAGGCTGACCTGTTCTTCCCAGGTTGAGACTGGGGCTGACACGGACTTCTCGGGTTGATACCGGGGATGACCTGTACCTCTCGGATTGAGATCGGAGCCGCCCTGTACTTCCCAGGTTGAGAGCGGGGCTGACCTGTACATCCCGGGTTGAGACCGGGGCTACCCTGTACTTCCCAAGTTGAGACCGGGGCTGAGCTGTACCTCTCGGGTTGAGACGAGAGCTGACCTGTTCTTTCTCAGGTTAAGACCGGGGCTGACCTGTACCTCTCGGGTTGACATCCAGGCAGATCTGTTCTTTTCGGGTTGAGACCAGGGCAAGCCTAGACTTCCCGGGTTGAGAACGGGGCTGACTTGAACCTCCTGGGTTGAGACTGGGGCAGACATATTCTTCTCTGGTTTAGTACGGGACTGACCTGGACTTCTCGGGTTGAGACAAGGGCTGACCTGTTCCTCCTAGGTTTAGATCGGGACTGACCTGTACCTCCCGGATAGAGATCGGGCCTGACCTGTACCACCCAGGTTGACACCGGGGCTGACTTGTAATTCCGGGTTGAGACCGGGACTGACCTGTACCTCCATGGTTGAGACCGGGGCCGACCTATACTTTACGAGTTGAGACCCATGCTGATCTATACCTCTCAAATTGAGATCGGGGCAGACCTCTTCTTCTCGGGTTGAGACCGGGGCTGACATGGACTTCCCGGGGGTTATACCGAGGCTGAATTATACATCCTGGGTTGAGATTGGGGCTGACCTGTACCTCCCGGTGGAGACCGGGGCTACCCTGTACTTCCCAGGTTGAGACCGGGGCTGACTTGTACCTCTAGGGTAGAGACCGGGACTGACCTATACCTCTCGGGTAGAGACCAGAACTGACCTGTACCTCCCGGGTTAAGACCGGGGCTGACCTGTACTTCACGAGTTGCGACCGATGCTAACCAGTACCTCCTAGATTGAGTTCGGGGCTGACCTGTTCTTCCCGGGTTGAGACCGGGGCTGACATAAACTTTTTAGATTGAGATCAGGGCTAACTTGTACCTCCCGGATTTAGACCGAGGCTGACCTGTACCTCCCAGGTTGAGATTGGGGCTACCCTGTACCTCTCGATTTGATACCGAGGCTGACATGTACCTCCTGGGTTTAGACCGGGGTTGACCTGTACTTTTTGGGTTGAGACCGAGGTTGACCTGTACCTCCCGAGTTGAGATCAGGGCTAACCTGTTCTTCTCGGGTTGAGATTAGGGCTGACCTGTACCTCTCGAGTTGAGACCGGGGTTGACCAGTAATTCCTGGGATGAGACCAGAGCTGAACTGTTCCACCTGGGTTAATATCGGGGCTGACCTATTCTTCCCGGGTTGAGATCGAGGCTGACCTGTACCTCCCGGGTTGAGACCGTGGCTGACGTGTTCTTCCCAAGTTGAGACCGTGGCTGACCTGTTCTTCCCAAGTTGAGATCGGGGCTGAGCTGAACTTCCCATGTTGAGACCGGGGCTGACCTGTACCTTCCGAGTTGAGACCGGGGCTGCCCTGTACCTCCTAAGTTGAGACCGGGGCTGACATGTTCTTCTCGGGTTAAGATCCGGGCTAACATGTACCTCTCGGGTTGAGATCGGGGCTGACCTATTCTTCCCAGGTTGAGACTTGGGCTGACCTGGACTTCTCGGGTTGAGAATGGGGTCGACCTGTACCTCCTAGGTTGAGACCGGGGCTGAGGTATTCTTCCTGTGTTGAGACCAGGGCTTGCATGAACTTCTCGTGTTGAGTTCGGGGCTGACCTGTACCTCCCGGGTTGAGACCGGGGCTGCCCTATACCTCCCAGGGCTGACCTGTTCTTCTCTAGTTGACACCGAGACTAACCTGTACTTCTCGTGTTAAGATCGGGTCTGATCTGTACCTCCCGGGTTGAGAACGGGGCTGACCTAATCTTCCCGGGTTGAGATTGGGGCTGACCCGTACATCCCGGGTTGAGACCGGGGCTGACCTGTTCTTCCCGGGTTGAGACCGGGGATGACCTAAACATCCCAAGTTCAGATCGGGACTAACATGTACCTCCCGGGTTGAGACCAAGGCTGACCTATTCTTCATGAGTTGAGATCGATACTGATCTGTACCTCCTGGATTGAGATCGGGACTGACTTATTCTTCTCGGGTTAATACCGAAGACCGGGACTGACTTGTACTTCCCGGGTTGAGTTCGGGGCTGACCTGTACTTCATAAGTTGAGAGCAATGCTGATCTGTACCTCCCGAATTGAGACCGGGGCTGACCTGTTCTTCCCGAGTTAAGACCGGGGCTGACATGGACTTCTCAGGCTTAGGCCAAGGCTAACTTGTACCTCCCGGATTGAGACCGGGGATAACCTGTGCCTCTCGATTTGAGACCGAGGCTACCCTGTACTTCCCGGGTTGATAACGGGGTTGACATGTACCTCTCTGGTTGAGATCGGGAATAACCTATACTTTTTGGGTTGATACCGAGGCTAACCTGTACATTTCGAGTTGAGACCAGAACTGACCTGTACCTCCCGGATTAAGACCGAGGCAGACCTTCACTTACAGGGTTGAGACCGGAGCTGACTTGTACCACCCGGGTTCTTCTCGGGTTTAGACCGGGGCTGACCTGTACCTCCTGAGTTGAGACTAGAGCTGACCTATTCTTCTCGGGTTGAGTCCGGGGCTGACCTAAACTTCCTGGGTTGAGACTGGGGCGAATCTGTACCTCTCAGGTTGAGATAGGGGCTGACCTGTACCTCCAAGGTTGAGACTGGGGCTAACCTGTACCACCCAGATTAAGACTGAGGATGACCTGTATCTCCCGGGATGAGACCGGGGCTGCCCTGTACCTCCCTAGTTAAGACCGGGGCTGACCTGTACCTCCCAAGTTGAGACCGGGGCTGACTAGTACGTTTCGGGTTGAGATTAGGGCTGACCTAGACTTCCTGGGTTATGATCGGGGCTGATCTGAACCTCTCGGGTTGAAACCGGGGCTGACCAGAACCTCTCGAGTTGAGACCAGAGCTGATATGTTCTTCTCGGGTTGAGACCGAGACTGACATGGACTTTTCGGGTTGAGACGGGGGCTGACCTGTACCTCCCAGGTTGAGATCGGGACTCACCTGTACCTCCCGGGTTGAGACCGGGGAAGACTTGTACTTTTCGGGTTGAGATCGGAGCTGACCTGTACCTCCCAAGTTGAGACCGAGGTTGACCTGTACTTCACTAGTTGAGACCGGGGCTGACCTGTACCTCCTTGGTTGAGACTAAGGCTGACCTGTTCTTCCCAAGTTGAGACTGGGGCTGACACGGACTTCTCAGGTTGATACCGGGGCTGACCTGTACCTCCCGGATTGAGACCGGAGCCGCCCTGTACTTCCCAGCTTGAGAGCGGGGCTGACCTGTACATCCCGGGTTGAGACCGGGGCTACCCTGTACATCCCGAGTTGAGACCGGAACTGAGCTGTACCTCTCGGGTTGAGACGAGAGCTGACCTGTTCTTTCTTGGGTTAAGACCGGGGCTGACCTGTACCTCTCGGGTTGAGATCGGGGCAGATCTGTTCTTTTCGGGTTGAGACCAGGGCAAGCCTAGACTTCCCGGGTTGAGAACGGGGCTGACTTGAACCTCCTAGGTTGAGACTAGGGCTGACATGTTCTTCTCGGGTTTAGACCGGGACAGACCTGGACTTTTCGGGTTGAGACAAGGGCTGACCTGTTCCTCCTAGGTTTAGATCGGGACGGACCTGTACCTCCCGGATAGAGATCAGGGCTGACCTGTACCACCCGGGTTAACACCGTGGCTGACTTGTACATTCCGGGTTGAGGCCGGGACTGACCTGTACCTCCAGGGTTGAGACCGGGGCTGACCTATACTTTACGAGTTGAGACCCATGCTGATCTGTACCTCTCAAATTGAGATCGGGGCAGACCTCTTCTTCTCGGGTTGAGACCGGGGCTGACATGGACTTCCCGGGGGTTATATCGGGGCTGAATTATACATCCTGGGTTGAGATTGGGGCTGACCTGTACCTCCCGAGTGGAGACCGGGGCTATTCTATACTTCGCGGGTTAAGACCGGGGCTGACTTGTACCTCCAGGGTAGAGACCGGGACTGACCTATACCTCTCGGGTAGAGACCAGAACTGACCTGTACCTCCCGGGTTAAGACCGGGGCTGACCTGTACTTCACGAGTTGCGACCGATGCTGACCTGTACCTCCTAGATTGAGTTCGGGGCTGACCTGTTCTTCCCGGGTTGAGACCGGGGCTGACATAAACTTTTTAGATTGTGATCAGGGCTAACTTGTACCTCTCGGATTTAGACCGAGGCGAACTTGTACCTCCAAGGTTGAGATTGGGGCTACCCTGTACCTCTCGATTTGAGACCGAGGCTGACCTGTACCTCCTGGGTTTAGACCGGGGTTGACCTGTACTTTTTGGGTTGAGACCGAGGTTGACCTGTACCTCCCGAGTTGAGATCGGGGCTGACCTGTTCTTCTCGGGTTGAGATTAGGGCTGACCTGTACCTCTCGAGTTGAGACCGGGGTTGACCAGTAATTCCTGGGATGAGACTAGAGCTGAGCTGTACCACCTGGGTTAATTCTGGGGCTGACCTGTTCTTCATGAGTTGAGATCGATACTGATCTGTACCTCCTGGATTGAGATCGGGGCTGACTTATTCTTCTCGGGTTAATACCGGAGACCGGGACTGACTTGTACTTCCCGGGTTGAGTTCGGGGCTGACCTGTACTTCACGAGTTGAGAGCGATGCTGATCTGTACCTCCCGAATTGAGACCGGGGCTGACCTGTTCTTCCCGAGTTAAGACTGGGGCTGACATGGACTTCTCAGGCTTAGACCAAGGCTAACTTGTACCTCCCGGATTGAGACCGGGGATAACCTGTGCCTCTCGATTTGAGACCGAGGCTACCCTGTACTTCCCGGGTTGATAACGGGGTTGACATGTACCTCTCTGGTTGAGATCGGGAATGCCCTATACTTTTTGGGTTGATACCGAGGCTAACCTGTACATTCCGAGTTGAGACCAGGGCTGACCTGTACCTCCCGGATTAAGACCGGGGCAGACCTGCACTTATAGGGTTGAGACCGGAGCTGACTTGTACCACCCGGGTTGAGACCGGGGCTATCCTGTTCTTCTCGGGTTCAGACCGGGGCTGACCTGTACCTCCCGAGTTAAGACCGGAGCTGACCTGTTCTTCTCGGGTTGAGTCTGGGGCTGACCTAAACTTCCTGGGTTGAGACTGGGGCGAACCTGTACCTCTCAGGTTGAGATAGGGGCTGACCTGTACCTCCAAGGTTGAGACTGGGGCTAACCTGTACCACCCAGATTAAGACCGAGGATGGCCTGTATCTCCCGGGATGAGACCGGGGCTGCCCTGTACCTCCCAAGTTGAGACCGGGGCTGACCAGTACGTTTCGGGTTGAGATTAGGGCTGACCTAGACTTCCTGGGTTATGATTGGGGCTAATCTGAACCTCCCGGGTTGAAACCGGGGCTGACCAGAACCTCTCGAGTTGAGACCAGAGCTGATATGTTCTTCTCGGGTTGAGACCGGGACTGACATGGACTTTTCGGGTTGAGACGGGGGCTGACCTGTACCTCCCAGGTTGAGATCGGGACTCACCTGTACCTCCCGGGTTGAGACCGGGGAAGACTTGTACTTTTTGGGTTGAGATCGGAGCTGACCTGTACCTCCCAGGTTGAGACCGAGGTTGACCTGTACTTCACTAGTTGAGACCGGGGCTGACCTGTACCTCCTTGGTTGAGACTAAGGCTGACCTGTTCTTCCCAGGTTGAGACTGGGGCTGACACGGACTTCTCGGGTTGATACCGGGGCTGACCTGTACCTCCTGGATTGAGATCGGAGCCGCCCTGTACTTCCCAGCTTGAGAGCAGGGCTGACCTGTACATCCCGGGTTGAGACCGGGGCTACCTTGTACTTCCCGAGTTGAGACCGGAACTGAGCTGTACCTCTCGGGTTGAGACGAGAGCTGACCTGTTCTTTCTCGGGTTAAGACCGAGGCTGACATGTACCTCTCGGGTTGAGATCGGGGCAGATCTGTTCTTTTCGGGTTGAGACCAGGGCAAGCCTAGACTTCCCGGGTTGAGAACGGGGCTGACTTAAACCTCTTGGGTTGAGACTGGGGCTGACATGTTCTTCCCGGGTTTAGACCGGGACTGACCTGGACTTCTCTGGTTGAGATAAGGGCTGACCTGTTCCTCCTAGGTTTAGATCCGGACGGACCTGTACCTCCCGGATAGAGATCGGCGCTGACCTGTACCACCCGGGTTAAGACCGAGGCTGACTTGTACATTCCGGGTTGAGGCCAGGACTGACCTGTACCTCCAGGGTTGAGACCGGGGCTGACCTATACTTTACGAGTTGAGACCCATGCTGATCTGTACCTCTCAAATTGAGATCGGGGCTGACCTCTTCTTCTCGGGTTGAGACCGGGGCTGACATGGACTTCCCGGGGGTTATATCGGGGCTGAATTATACATCCTGGGTTGAGATTGGGGCTGACCTGTACCTCCCGAGTGGAGACCGGGGCTACCCTATACTTCCCGGGTTGAGACCGGGGCTGACTTGTACCTCTAGGGTAGAGACCGGGACTGACCTATACCTCTCGGGTAGAGACCAGAACTGACCTGTACCTCCCGGGTTAAGACCGGGGCTGACCTGTACTTCACGAGTTGCGACCGATGCTGACCTGTACCTCCTAGATTGAGTTCGGGGCTGACCTGTTCTTCCCGGGTTGAGACCGGGGCTGACATAAACTTTTTAGATTGAGATCAGGGCTAACTTGTACCTCCCGGATTTAGACCGAGGCTAACCTGTACCTCCCAGGTTGAGATTGGGGCTACCCTGTACCTCTCGATTTGAGACCGAGGCTGACCTGTACCTCCTGGGTTTAGACCGGGGTTGACCTGTACTTTTTGGGTTGAGACCGAGGTTGACCTGTACCTCCCGAGTTGAGATCGGGGCTGACCTGTTCTTTTCGGGTTGAGATTAGGGCTGACCTGTACCTCTCGAGTTGAGACCGGGGTTGACCAGTAATTCCTGGGATGAGACTAGAGCTGAGCTGTTCCACCTGGGTTAATACCGGGGCTGTCCTATTCTTCCCGGGTTGAGATCGGGGCTGACCTGTACCTCCCGGGTTGAGACCGTGGCTGACGTGTCCTTCCCAAGTTGAGACCGTGGCTGACCTGTTCTTCCCAAATTGAGACCGGGGCTGAGCTGAACTTCCCATGTTGAGATCGGGGCTGACCTGTACCTTCCGAGTTGAGACCGGGGCTGCCCTGTACCTCCTAAGTTGAGACCGGGGCTGACCTGTTCTTCTCAGGTTATGATCCGGGCTAACATGTACCTCTCGGGTTGAGATCGGGGCTGACCTACTCTTCCCAGGTTGAGACTTGGGCTGACCTGGACTTCTCGGGTTGAGAATGGGGTCGACCTGTACCTCCTGGGTTGAGACCGGGGCTGAGGTATTCTTCCTGGGTTGAGACCAGGGCTTGCATGAACTTCTCGTGTTGAGTTCGGGGCTGATCTGTACCTCCCGGGTTGAGACCGGGGCTGCCCTATACCTCCCGGGTGACCTGTTCTTCTCTGGTTGAGACCGAGACTAACCTGTACTTCTCGTGTTGAGATCGGGTCTGATCTGTACCTCCCGGGTTGAGAACGGGGCTGACCTAATCTTCCCGGGTTGAGATTGGGGCTGACCCGTACCTCCCGGGTTGAGATCGGGGCTGACCTGTTCTTCCAGGGTTGAGACCGGGGATGACCTAAACTTCCCAATTTCAGATCGGGACTAACCTGTACCTCCAGGGTTGAGACCAGGGCTGACCTGTTCTTCATCAGTTGAGATCGATACTGATCTGTACCTCCTGGATTGAGATCGGGGCTGACTTATTCTTCTCGGGTTAATACCGGAGACCGGGACTGACTTGTACTTCCCGGGTTGAGTTTGGGGCTGACCTGTACTTCACGAGTTGAGAGCGATGCTGATCTGTACCTCCCGAATTGAGACCCGGGCTGACCTGTTCTTCCTGAGTTAAGACCGGGGCTGACATGGACTTCTCAGGCTTAGACCAAGGCTAACTTATACCTCCCAGATTGAGACCGGGGATAACCTGTGACTCTCGATTTGAGACCGAGGCTACCCTGTACTTCCCGGGTTGATAACGGGGTTGACATGTAACTCTCTAGTTGAGATTGGGAATGACCTATACTTTTTGGGTTGATACCGAGGCTAACCTGTACCTTCCGAGTTGAGACCAGGACTGACCTGTACCTCCCGGATTAACACCGGGGCAGACCTGCACTTACAGGGTTAAGACCGGAGCTGACTTGTACCACCCGGGTTGAGACCGGGGCTAACCTGTTCTTCTCGGGTTCAGACGGGGGCTGACCTGTACGTCCCGAGTTGAGACCGGAGCTGACCTATTCTTCTCGGGTTGAGTCCGGGGCTGACCTAAACTTCCTGGGATGAGACTGGGGCGAACCTGTACCTCTCAGTTTGAGATAGGGGCTGACCTGTACCTCCAAGGTTGAGACTGGGGCTAACCTGTACCACCCAGATTAAGACCGAGGATGGCCTGTATCTCCCGGGATGAGACCGGGGCTGCCCTGTACCTCCCGAGTTAAGACCGGGGCTGACTTGTACCTCCCAAGTTGAGACCGGGGCTGACCAGTACATTTCGGGTTGAGATTAGGGCTGACCTAGACTTCCTGGGTTATGATCGGGGCTGATCTGAACCTCCCGGGTTGAAACCGGGGCTGACCAGAACCTCTTGAGTTGAGACCAGAGCTGATATGTTCTTCTCGGGTTGAGACCGGGAATGACATGGACTTTTCGGGTTGAGACGGGAGCTGACTTGTACCTCCCAGGTTGAGATCGGGACTCACCTGTACCTCCCGGGTTGAGACCGGGGAAGACTTGTACTTTTCGGGTTGAGACCAGAGCTGACCTGTACCTCCCAGGTTGAGACCGAGGTTGAAATGTGCTTCACTAGTTGAGACCGGGGCTGACCTGTACCTCCTTGGTTGAGACTAAGGCTGACCTGTTCTTCCCAGGTTGAGACTGGGGCTGACACGGACTTCTTGGGTTGATACCGGGGCTGACTTGTACCTCCCGGATTGAGACCGGAGCCGCCCTGTACTTCCCAGGTTGAGAGCGGGGCTGACCTATACATCCCGGGTTGAGACCGGGGCTACCCTGTACTTCCCGAGTTGAGACCAGGGCTGAGCTGTACCTCTCGGGTTGAGACGAGAGCTGACCTGTTCTTCCTCGGGTTAAGACCGGGGCTGACCTGTACCTCTCGGGTTGACATCGGGGCAGATCTGTTCTTTTCGGGTTGAGACCAGGGCAAGCCTAGACTTCCCGGGTTGAGAACGGGGCTGACTTGAACCTCCTGGGTTGAGACTGGGGCTGACATATTCTTCTCGGGTTTAGACCGGGACTGACCTGGACTTCTCGGGTTGAGACAGGGGCTGACCTGTTCCTCCTAGGTTTAGATCGGGACTGACCTGTACCTCCCGGATAGAGATCGGGGCTGACCTGTACCACCCGGGTTGACACCGGGGCTGACTTGTACATTCCGGGTTGAGACCGGGACTGACCTGTACCTCCAGGGTTGAGACCGGGGCAGACCTATACTTTACGAGTTGAGACCCATGCTGATCTGTACCTCTCAAATTGAGACCGGGGCAGACCTCTTCTTCTCGGGTTGAGACCGGGGCTAACATGGACTTCCCGGGGATTATACCGGGGCTGAATTATACATCCTGGGTTAAGATTGGGGCTGACCTGTACCTGTCAGTTTGAGACCGGGGCTACCCTGTACTTCCCAGATTGATACTAGCGTTGACCTGTACCTCCCGGGTTGAGGACGGGGCTGACCTGTACTTTTTGGGTTGATACCAGGCTAACCTGTACCTCCCGGGGTGAGACCGGGGCTAACCTGTTCTTCTCGAATTGAGACCAGGACTGACCTGTACCTCCCGGGTTGAGATCGGGGCTGATCTGTACTTACCGGGTTAAGACCGGGGCTAACCTGTACCACCCTGGTTGAGACCGGGGTTGTCCTGTACTTCTCGGTTTGAGATCGTAGCTGACCTGTTCTTCCCGGGTTGAGTCAGGGGCTGACCCAAACTTCTCGGGTTAAAACCGTTACTGACCTGTACCTCTAGGGTTGAGATAGGGGCTGACCTGTACCTCTAGGGTCGAGACCGGGGCTAACCTGTACCTTCCAAGTAAAGACCGATGCTGTCCTGTACCTCCCGGGATGAGACTGAGGTTGCCCTGTACCTCCCGGGTTATCGAGGCTGACCGGTACCTCCCGGGTTGAGACCAAGGTTGACCTGTACATTTTGGATTGAGACCGGGGCTGACCTAGACTTCCCGGGTTGTGACCGAGGCAGACCTGAACCTCCCAAGTAGAGACCAAGGCTGACCTGAACCTCCCGGGTTTAGACTGGAGCTGACATGTTCTTCTTGGGTTGAGACCGGGACTGACCTGGACTTCCCATGTTGAGACCGGGGTTGACCTGTACCTCCTGGGTTGAGATTGAGACTGACCTGTACCTCCCGGGTTGAGATCGGGGCTGACTTATACTTTTTGGGTTCAGACCGGGGCTGACCCGTACCTCCTGGGTTAAGACCGGGGTTGACTTGTACCTCCCGTGTTGAGACCAAGGCAGACCTGTACCTCCCGAGTTGACACCGGAGCTGCCTTGTACTTCCCGGGTTGAGAGTGGGGCTGACCTGAACTTCCCGGGTTGAGACCGGGGCTGACCTGTACTTCCCGGGTTGAGACCGGGGCTGACCTGTACCTCTCGGGTTGAGACCAGGGCCGACCTGTTCTTTCTTGATTTGAGATCGGGGCTGACCTATACCTCTCAGGTTGAGATAGGGGCTGACATGTTCTTTCGGGATTGAGACCGGGGCTGACCTAGACTTTTCGGGTTGAGGCCGGGGCCGACGTGTACCTCCCGGGTTGTGATCAAGGCTGACCTTTTCTTCTTGGGTTGAGATCGGGGCTAATATGAACTACCCTGGTTGATACCGGGGCTGACCTGTACCTCCAGGGTTGAGACCGTGGCTGACCTGTACCTCTCAGGTTGAGATCGAGGCTTACCTGTACCTCCCTAGTTGAGATCAGGGATGACTTGTACCTCCCTGGTTTAGACCGGGGCTGACCTATACCTCCCGGGTTGAGACCAGGACTGACTTGTACTTCCCAGATTGAGACTGGGGCTGACCTGTACCGCCCTAGTTGAGATCGGGGCTGACCTATACTTTTTGGGTTGAGATCAGGGATGACCTGTACCTCTTAAGCTGAGACCGGGCCAGACCTGTACTTCCCGGGTTGAGACCAGGGCTGACATGTACCTCACGGGTTTAGACCGGGGCTACCTTGTTCTTCTTGGGTTGAGACCAAGGCTTACCTGGACTTCCTGAGTAGAGACCGGGGCTGACCTATACCTTCTAGGTTAAGACAGGGGCTGACCTGTACCTCCTGGGTTAAAACCGGGGATGACCTGTACCCCTAGGTTGAGACCAGGGCTGACCTGTACCTTCTGAGTTGAGACCGGAGCTAACCTGGATTTCCCATGTTGAGACCGGGGCGGACTTGTACCTCCCGGGTTGAAACCGGGGCTGACCTGTTCTCCCCGAGTTGAGATCGAGGCTGACCCGGACTTCCCTGGTTAAGACCGGGGCTGACCTATACCTCTCGGGTTGAGAACGGGCCTGCCCTGTACCTCCCGAGTTGAGACTAGGGCTGACCTGGACTTCTCGGGCTGAGACCGGGGCTGACCTGTACCTCCCCAATTGAGACCGGGGCTGACCTGTACTTCCTGGGTTGAGACCTGGGCTGACCTGTACCTCCCGGGTTGAGATCGGGGCTGGCCTGTATGTCCCGGGTTGAGACCGGGGCTAATGTTTACTTTCCAGTTTGAAATTGGGGCTTACTTGTACCTCCCGGGTTGATACCGGGTCTGACCTAGACTTCCTAAGTTGAAATCGGGGCTGACCTATACCTACTGGATTGAGACCGGAGCTGACCTGTTTTTCCCGGGTTGAGATTGAAGCTGACCTGTACTTCCCGGGTTGAGACCGGGACTGACCTGTACCTGTCAGATTGAGACCGGGACTGACCTGTACCTCCAGGGTTGAGACCGGGGTTGACCTGTATTTCACGAGTTGAGATTGATGCTGACCTGTACCTCCCGGATTGAGACCGAAGCTAACCTGTTCTTCTTGGGTTGAGACCGGGGCTGACATGAACTTACCCGATTGAGATCGGGGCTGACTTGTACCTCCCGGGTTGAGACAGGGGATGACATGTACCTCTCGATTTGAGACCGGGGCTACCCTGTACTTCCCGGGTTGAGACCGGGGTTGACTTGTACCTACCGAGTTGAGATCGAGGCTGATTTGTAATTTCTGGGTTGCGACTGAGGCTTACCTGTACCTCCCAGTTTGAGACTAGGGCTGACCTGTACTTATCGCATTGAGACCGGGGCTGACCTGTACCACCAGAGTTGAGACCGGGGCTGACCTGTTCTTCCCGGGTTGAGATCAGGGCTAACATGTACCTCCGGGGTTGTGACCGAGGCTGACCTATTCTTCCCGAGTTGAGATTGGGGCTGACCTAAACTTCCCGGGTTGAGACCGAGGCTGACCTAAACCTCCCGGGTTGAGACCGAGGATGAGCTCTACCTCCTGGGTTGAGACCGGGGCTGACTTGTACCTCCCGGGTTGAGAAATGGCTGACCTTTACCTTTCGGGAAGAGACTGGGGCTGCCCAATACCTCCTGGGTTGAGACTGCGGCTGACCTGTACCTCCCGGGTTGAGACATGGGCTGACCTGTACCTCCCGAATTGAGACCGGTGCTGACCTATACGTTTTGGGTTGAGACCAGGGCTGACCTAGACTTCCCAGGTTGAGACCGGGGCTGACCTTAACCTACTTGGTTGAGACTGAGGCTGACCTGTACCTCTTGGGTTAAGACCGAGGCTGAGCTGTACCTCCCGGGTTAAGACTTGGGCTGACCTGTACCTCCCGGGTTGAGAACGGTGTTGACCTGTACTTCCCGAGTTGAGACCGTGGCTAACCTGTACCACCCAGGTTGAGATCGGGGCTGACCGGTTCTTCCCGGATTGAGACCGGGGCAGACCTGTACCTCTCGGGTTGAGACCAAGGCTGACCTGTTCTTCCTGGGTTAAGATCGGAGCTGACCTGAACTTCTCAAATTGAGATCGGGGCAGACCTGTACCTCCCGGGTTGAGACCGAGGCTGACCTGTACCTCCTGGTTTGAGGCCGGGGCTGACCTGTACGACCCAGGTTGAGACCAGGGCTGACCTGTACTTCCCGGGAGGAGACCGTGGATGTCCTGCACCTCCCGAATTGAGACTGGGGCTGACCTGTACCTCCCTGGTTTAGACCGGGGCTGACCTTTACATTCTGGGTTGAGACCGGGGCTGACCTAGACTTCTCGAGTTGAGATCGGGGCTGACCTGTACCTCCCGGGTTAAAATTGGGGCTGACCTGTACCTCTTGGGTTAAGATCGAGGTTGACCTGTACCTCTCGGATTGAGATCGGGGTTGACCTATACCTCTCGGGTTGAAAACAGGGTTGACCTGTATGTCCTGGATTGAGACCGGGGCTGACCTGTTCTTCCCGGGTTAAGACAGGGGTTGAACTAAACTTCCCAGGTTGAGACTGGGACTGACCTCTACCTCTACGATTGAGACTGGGGCTGACCTTTACCTCTTGTGTTAAGATCTGGGCTAACCTGTACCTCTCGAGTGTAGACTGGGCTGACTTTTACCTTTCGGGTTTAGACCGGGGCTGACCTGTACCTCCCGGATTGAGACCGGGGCTGATCTATACCTCCCGATTGAGACCGGGGCTGACCTGTACGTCTCGAGTTGAGACTGGGACTGACTTATACCTCTCAGGTTGAGACCGGGGCTGACCTGTACTTCCCGGGTTGAGACAGGGTCTAACCTGTACTTTCTGGGTTGAGATCGGGGCTAACAGGTACCTCCCGGGTTGAGACCAGGGCTTACCTGGACTTCCTGGGTTGAGAACGGGGTTGACCTGTACATCCCGAGTTGAGATTGAGGCCGACCTGTAATTCCTGAGTTCAGATCAGGGCTGACCTGTACCTCCCGATTTGAGACCGGGGTTGACCTGTACCTCTCGGGTTGAGACCGGGGCTGACCTGTACCACCCAGGTTGAGACCAGGGCTGACCTGTACTTCCCGGGAGGAGACCGTGGATGTCCTGCACCTCCCGAATTGAGACCGGGGCTGACCTGTACCTCCCTGGTTTAGACCGGGGCTGACCTTTACATTCTGGGTTGAGACCGGGGCTGACCTAGACTTCTCGGGTTGAGATCGGGGCTGACCTGTACCTCCCGGGTTAAAATTGGGGCTGACCTGTAACTCTTGGGTTAAGATCGAGGTTGACCTGTACCTCTCGGATTGAGATCGGGGTTGACCTATACCTCTCGGGTTGAAAACAGGGTTGACCTGTATGTCCTGGATTGAGACCGGGGCTGACCTGTTCTTCCCGGGTTGAGACAGGGGTTGAACTAAACTTCCCAGGTTGAGACTGGGACTGACCTCTACCTCTACGATTGAGACTGGGGCTGACCTTTACCTCTTGTGTTGAGAACGGGGCTAACCTGTACCTCTCGAGTGTAGACTGGGCTGACTTTTACCTTTCGGGTTTAGACCGGGGCTGACCTGTACCTCCCGGATTGAGACCGGGGCTGATCTATACCTCCCGATTGAGACCGGGGCTGACCTGTACGTCTCGAGTTGAGACTGGGACTGACTTATACCTCTCAGGTTGAGACCGGGGCTGACCTGTACTTCCCGGGTTGAGACAGGGTCTAACCTGTACTTTCTGGGTTGAGATCGGGGCTAACAGGTACCTCCCGGGTTGAGACCAGGGCTTACCTGGACTTCCTGGGTTGAGAACGGGGTTGACCTGTACATCCCGAGTTGAGATTGAGGCCGACCTGTAATTCCTGAGTTCAGATCAGGGCTGACCTGTACCTCCCGATTTGAGACCGGGGTTGACCTGTACCTCTCGGGTTGAGACCGGGGCTGACCTGTACTTCCCAAGTTGAAATCGAGGTTGACCTGTACCTCCTGAGTTAAGATCGGGGCTGACCTGTACCTCCAGGGTTGAGACCGGGGCTGACATGTACCTCCCGGGTTGAGACAAGGGCTGACCTTTACTTCCACGGTTGAATATAGGGCTGAACTATACCTCCCAGGTTGATACCGGGGCTGACCTAGACTTCTCGGGTTGAAATCGGGGCAGACCTGTACCTCCCAGATTGAGATCGGGGCTGACCTGTTCTTTCTGAGTTGAGATCGAGGCTGACCTGTACATCCCAGATAGAGACCGGGGCTGACCTGTACCTCCTGGGTTAAGATCGGGGCTGACCTATACCTCCCATGTTGAGATCGGGGCTGAACTGTACCTCCAAGGTTGAGACCGGGGCTGACCTATACTTCTCGGGTTAAAACTGGGGCTGACCTGTACCTCCCGAGTTGATACCGGGGCTGACCTAGACTTCTCAGGTTGAGACCAGGGCTGACCTGTACTTCTTGGGTTGAGACCGGGGCTGACCTGTACTTCCCCGGTTGAGACTGGGGCTGCCCTGCTATTCCCGGGTTGAGACCGGGGCTTACCTGTACTTCCCGAGTTGAGACCGGGGTTGACCTGTACCTCTTGAGTTGAGACCGGGGCTGACCTGTTCTTCCCTGGTTGAGACTGGCGCTGACCAGTACTTCCCGAGTTGAGATCGGGGCTAACCTGAACTTTTTAGTTTGAGACCGGGGCTGAGCTGTACCTCTCGGGTTGAGACGAGAGCTGACCTGTTCTTTCTCGGGTTAAGATCGGGGCTGACCTGTACCTCTCGGGTTGAGATCGGGGCAGATCTGTTCTTTTCGGGTTGAGACCAGGGCAAGCCTAGACTTCCCGGGTTGAGAACGGGGCTGACTTGAACCTCCTGGGTTGAGACTGGGGCTGACATGTTCTTCTCGGGTTTAGACCGGGACTGACCTGGACTTCTCGGGTTGAGACAGGGGCTGACCTGTTCCTCCTAGGTTTAGATCGGGACTGACCTGTACCTCCCGGATAGAGATCGGGGCTGACCTGTACCACCCGGGTTGGCACCGGGGCTGACTTGTACATTCCAGGTTGAGACCGGGACTGACCTATACCTCCCGGGTTGAGACCGGGGCTGACCTATACTTTACGAGTTGAGACCCATGCTGATCTGTACCTCTCAAATTGAGATCGGGGCAGACCTCTTGTTCTCGGGTTGAGACCGGGGCTGACATGGACTTCTCGTTGGTTAGACCGGGGCTGAATTATACATCCTGCGTTGAGATTGGGGCTGACCTGTACCTATCAGTTTGAGACCGGGGCTACCCTGTACTTCCCGGATTGATACTAGCGTTGACCTGTACCTCCCGGGTTGAGGACGGGGCTAACCTGTACTTTTTGGGCTGATACCAGGCTAACCTGTACCTCCCGGGGTGAGACCGGGGCTAACCTGTTCTTCTCGAATTGAGACCAGGACTGACCTGTACCTCCCGGGTTGAGATCGGGGCTGAGCTGTACCTCTCGGGTTGAGACGAGAGCTGACCTGTTTATTTTCGGGTTAAGATCGAGGCTAACCTGTACCTCTCGGGTTGAGATCGGGGCAGATCTGTTCTTTTCGGGTTGAGACCAGGGCAAGCCTAGACTTCCGGGGTTGAGAACGGGGCTGACTTGAACCTCCTGGGTTGAGACTGGGGCTGACATGTTCTTCTCGGGTTTAGACCGGGACTGACCTGGACTTCTCGAGTTGAGACAGGGGCTGACCTGTTCCTCCTAGGTTTAGATCGGGACTGACCTGTACCTCCCGGATAGAGATCGGGGCTGACCTGTACCACCCGGGTTGACACCGGGGCTGACTTGTACATTCTAGGTTGAGACCGGGACTGACCTGTACCTCCCAGGTTAAGACCGGGGCTGACCTATACTTTATGAGTTGAGACCCGTGTTGATCTGTACCTCTCAAATTGAGATCGGGGCAGACCTCTTCTTCTCGGGTTGAGACCAGGGCTGACATGGACTTCTCGTTGGTTAGACCGGGGCTGAATTATACATCCTGCGTTGAGATTGGGGCTGACCTGTACCTGTCAGTTTGAGACCGGGGCTACCCTGTACTTCCCGGATTGATAATAGCGTTGACATGTACCTCCCGGGTTGAGGACGGGGCTGACCTGTGCTTTTTGGGTTGATACCGGGCTAACCTGTACCTCCCGGGGTGAGACCGAGGTTAACCTGTTCTTCTCGAATTGAGACCAGGACTGACCTGTACCTCCCGGGTTGAGATCAGGGCTGATCTGTACTTATCGGGTTAAGACCGGGGCTAACCTGTACCACCCTAGTTGAGACCGGGGCTGACCTGTACCTCTCGGGTTGAGATCGTAGCTGACCTGTTCTTCCTAGGTTGAGTCCGGGGCTGACCCAAACTTCTCGGGTTAAAACCGTTACTGACCTGTACCTCTAGGGTTGAGACAGGGGCTGACCTGTACCTCCAAGGTCGAGACCGGGGCTAACCTGTACCTTCCAAGTTAAGACCGATGCTGACCTGTACCTCCCGGGATGAGACTGAGGTTTCCCTGTACCTCCCGGGTTAAGATCGAGGCTGACCGTTACCTCCCGAGTTGAGACCAAGGTTGACCTGTACATTTTGGATTGAGACCGGGGCTGACCTAGACTTCCCGGGTTGTGACCGAGGCAGACCTGAACCTCCCAAGTAGAGACCGAGGCTGACCTGAACCTCCCGGGTTGAGACCGGAGCTGACATGTTCTTCTTGGGTTGAGACTGGGACTGACCTGGACTTCTCATGTTGAGACCGGGGTTGACCTGTACCTCCTGGGTTGAGATTGAGACTGACCTGTACCTCCCGGGTTGAGATCGGGGCTGACTTATTCTTTTTGGGTTCAGACCGGGGCTGACCCGTACCTCCCGGGTTGAGACCGGGGTTGACCTATACTTCACTTATTAAGATCAGGGCTGACATGCACCTCCCAGGTTAAGACCGGGGCAGGCCTATTCTTCTCGGGTTGAGATCAGGGCTAACATGGACTTCCCGGGTTGAGACCGAGGCTAACTTATACCTCCCGTGTTGAGATCAAGGCAGACCTGTACCTCCCGAGTTGACACCGGAGCTGCCCTGTACTTCCCGGGTTGATAGCGGGGCTGACCTGTACTTCCCGGGTTGAGACCGGAGCTGAGCTGTACCTCTCGGGTTGAGACCAGGGCCGACCTGTTCTTTCTTGATTTGAGATCGGGGCTGACCTATACCTCTCGGGTTGAGATCGGGGCTGACATGTTCTTCCCGGGTTGAGACCGGGGCTGACCTAGACTTCTCGGGTTGAGGCCGGGGCCGACGTGTACCTCCCGGGTTGAGATCAAGGCTGACCTTTTCTTCCTGGGTTGAGATCGGGGCTAATATGAACTACCCTGATTGATACCGGGGCTGACCTGTACCTCCAGGGTTGAGACCGTGGCTGACCTGTACCTCTCGGGTTGAGATCGAGGCTTACCTGTACCTCCCTAGTTGAGATCGGGGCTGACTTGTACCTCCCAGGTTTAGACCGGGGCTAACCTGTACCTCCCGGGTTGAGACCGGGACTGACTTGTACCTCCCAGGTTGAGACTGGGGCTGACCTGTACCGCCCTGGTTGAGATCAGGGCTGACCTATACTTTCTGGGTTGAGATCGGGGATGACCTGTACCTCTTAGGCTGAGACCGGGCCAAACTTGTACTTCCCGGGTTGAGACCAGGGCTGACATGTACCTCACGGGTTTAGACCGGGGCTACCTTGTTCTTTTTGGGCTGAGACCAAGGCTTACCTAGACTTCCCGAGTTGAGACCGGGACTGACCTGTACCTTCTAGGTTGAGACAGGGGCTGACCTGTACCTCCTAGGTTAAAACCGGGGATAACCGTACCTCCTAGGTTGAGACCAGGGCTGACCTGTACCTTCTGAGTTGAGACCGGGGCTAACCTGGACTTCCCATGTTGAGACCGGGGCGGACTTGTACCTCCCGGGTTGAGACCGGGGCTGACCTGTTCTCCCCGAGTTGAGATCGAGGCTGACTTGGACTTCCCTAGTTAAGACCGGGGCTGACCTGTACCTCTCGGGTTGAGAACGGGCCTGCCCTGTACCTCCCGAGTTGAGACTAGGGCTTACCTGGACTTCTCGGGTTGAAACCGGGGCTGACCTGTACATCCCCAATTGAGATCGGGGCTGACCTGTACTTCCTGGGTTGAGACCTGGGCTGACCTGTACCTCCCGGGTTGAGATCGGGGCTGGCCAGTACGTCCCGGGTTGAGATCGAGGCTGACGTTTACTTCCCAGTTTGAAATTGGGGCTTACTTGTACCTCCCGGGTTGATAGCGGGTCTGACCTAGACTTCCTAACTTGAAATCGGGGCTGACCTATACCTACTGGATTGAGACCGGAGCTGACCTGTTCTTCCCGGGTTGAGATTGAAGCTGACCTGTACTTCCCAGGTTAAGACCGGGACTGACCTGTACCTGTCAGATTGAGACCGGGACTGACCTGTACCTCCAGGGTTGAGACCGGGGTTGACCTGTATTTCACGAGTTGAGATTGATGCTGACATGTACCTCCCGGATTGAGACCGAAGCTGACCTGTTCTTCTTGGGTTGAGGCCGGGGCTGACATGAACTTACCCGGTTGAGACCGGGGCTGACTTGTACCTCCCGGGTTGAGACAGGGGATGACCAGTACCTCTCGGTTTGAGACCGGGGCTACCCTGTACTTCCCGGGTTGAGACCGGGGTTGACTTGTACCTACCGAGTTGAGATCGGGGCTGACCTGTAATTTCTGGGTTGAGACTGAGGCTGACCTGTACCTCCCAGTTTGAGACTAGGGCTGACCTGTACTTATCGCATTGAGACCGGGGCTGACCTGTACCACCAGAGTTGAGACCGGGGCTGACCTGTTCTTCTCGGGTTGAGATCAGGGATAACATGTACCTCCGGGGTTGAGACCGAGGCTGACCTATTCTTCCCGAGTTGAGATTGGGGCTGACCTAAACTTCCCGGGTTGAGACCGAGGCTGACTTATACCTCCCGGGTTGAGACCGAGGATGAGCTCTACCTCCCGGGTTGAGACCGGGGCTGACTTGTACCTCCCGGGTTCAAAAATGGCTGACCGTTACCTTTCGGGAAGAGACTGGGGCTGCCCAATACCTCCTAGGTTAAGACTGCGGCTGACCTGTACCTCCCGGGTTGAGACATGGGCTGACCTGTACCTCCCGAATTGAGAACGGTGCTGACCTATACGTTTTGGGTTGAGACCAGGGCTGACCTAGACTTCCCAGGTTGAGACCGGGGCTGACCTTAACCTACTTGGTTAAGACTGAGGCTGACCTGTACCTCTTGGGTTAAGACCGAGGCTGAGCTGTACCTCCCGGGTTAAGACTTGGGCTGACCTGTACCTCCCGGGTTGAGAATGGTGTTGACCTGTACTTCCCGAGTTGAGACCGTGGCTAACCTGTACCACCAAGGTTGAGATCGGGGCTGACCGATTCTTCTTGGGTTGAGACCGGGGCAGACCTGTACCTCTCGGGTTGAGACCAAAGCTGACCTGTTCTTCCTGGGTTAAGATCGGGGCTGACCTGAACTTCTCAAATTGAGACCGGGGCAAACCTGTACCTTCCGTGTTGAGACCGAGGCTGACCTGTACCTCCTGGTTTGAGACCGGGGCTGACCTGTACCTCCCAGGTTGAGATCGGGGCTGACCTGTACTTCCCGGGAAGAGACCGGGGATGTCCTGTTCCTCCCGAGTTAAGACCGGGGCTGACCTGTACCTCCCGAGTTTGACCGGGGCTGACCTATACATTCTGGGTTGAGATCGGGGCTGACCTAGACTTCTCGGGTTGAGATCGGGGCTAACCTATACCTCCCGGGTTAAAATTGGGGCTGATATGTACCTCTTGGGTTAAGATCGAGGTTGACCTGTACCTCCCGGGTTGAGACCGGGGTTTACCTATACCTCCCGGGTTGAAAACAGGGTTGACCTGTACGTCCTGGATTGAGACCGGGGCTGACCTGTTCTTCCCGGGTTGAGACAGGGGTTGAACTAAACTTCCCAGGTTGAGACTGGGACTGACCTCTACCTCTACGATTGAGACTGGGGCTGACCTTTACCTCTTGTGTTAAGATTGGGGCTAACCTGTACCTCTCGAGTGTAGACTGGGCTGACTTTTACCTTTCGGGTTTAGACCGGGGCTGACCTGTACCTCCCGGATTGAGACCGGGGCTGATCTATACCTCCCGGATTGAGATCGGGGCTGATCTTTACCTCCCGATTGAGACCGGGGCTGACCTGTACTTCTCGAGTTGAGACTGGGGCTGACTTATACCTCTCAGGTTGAGACTGGGGCTGACCTGTACTTCCCGGGTTGAGACAGGGTCTAACATGTACTTTCTGGGTTGAGATCAGGGCTAACATGTACCTCCCGGGTTGAGACCGAGGCTTACCTGGACTTCCTGGGTTGAGAACGGGGTTGACCTGTACATCCTGAGTTGAGATTGAGGCCGACCTGTACCTCCTGAGTTAAGATCAGGGCTGACCTGTACCTCCCGAGTTGAGACCGGGGTTGACCTGTACCTCTCGGGTTGAGACCGGGGCTGACCTGTACTTCCCAAGTTAAAATCGAGGTTGACCTGTACCTCCTGAGTTAAGATCGGGGCTGACCTGTACCTCCCGGGTTGAGACCGGGGCTGACATGTACCTCCCAGGTTGAGACAAGGGCTGACCTTTACTTCCAGGGTATATAGGGCTGACCTATACCTCCCAGGTTGATACCGGGGCTGACCTAGACTTCTCGGGTTGAGATCGGGGCAGACCTGTACCTTCCGGATTGAGATCGGGGCTGACCTGTTCTTTCTGAGTTGAGATCGAGGCTAACCTGTACATCCCAGGTAGAGACCGGGGCTGACCTGTATCTCCTGGGTTAAGATCGGGGTTGACCTTTACTTCCCATTTTGAGATCAGGGCTGAACTGTACCTCCAAGGTTGAGACTGGGGCTGACCTATACTTCTCGGGTTAAAACTGGGGCTGACCTGTACCTCCCGAGTTGATACCGGGGCTGACCTTGACTTCTCAGGTTGAGACCAGGGCTGACCTGTACTTCTTGGATTGAGACTGGGGCTGACCTGTACTTCCCGGGTTGAGACTGGGGCTGCTCTGCTATTCCCGGGTTGAGACCGGGGCATACCTATACTTCCCGGGTTGAGACCGGGGCTGACCTGTACCTCCTGAGTTGAGACCGGGGCTGACCTGTTCTTCCCGGGTTGAGACTGGCGCTGACCAGTACTTCCCGAGTTGAGATCGGGGCTGACCTGAACTTTTTAGGTTGAGACCGGGGCTGACCTGTACCTCATGGGTTGAGACCGGGCTTACCTATACTTCCTTGATTGAGACCTGGGCTACCCTGTACTTCCCAGGTTGAGACCGGAACTGACATGTACCTCTCGGGTAGAGATCGGGACTGACCTGTACCACCAGGGTTGAGACCGGAGTTGACCTGTACTTCACGAATTGAAACCGATGCTGACTTGTTTCTTTCGGATTGAGACCAAGGATGACCTGTTCTGCCCGGGTGGAGACCGGGGCTAACATAAACTTCTCGGGTTGAGACCGGGGCTGAGCTGTACCTCACGGGTTGAGATCGAGGCTGACCTGTTCTTCCTAGGTTGTGACCGGGGTTGACCTGAACTTCGTGGGTTGAAACCGGGGCTGACCTGTACCTCCCAAGTTGAGACCGGGGCTGCCCTGTACCTCTTGGGTTGAGACCGGGGCTGACCTGTACCTCCTAAGTTAAAACCGGTGCTGACCTGTACTTCTAGGGTTAAGATCGGGGCTGACCTATACTTCCCGGGTTGAGACTGGGGCTGACTTGAATCTTTCGGGTTGAGACCGTGTGTGACATATTCTTCTCGGGTTGAGACCAGGACTGACCTGGACTTCCCGTGTTGAGACCGGGGCTGACCTTTACCTCCCGGGTTGAGACCAGGGCTGACCTAGACTTTCGGGGTTAAGACCAGGGCTGACCTGTACCTCCCCGGTTGAGACCGAGGCTGACCTGTACTTCCCGGGTTGAGACCGAGACAAACATGAACTTTTTAGGTTGAGATCGGGGCTGACCTGTACCTCCATGATTGAGATAGGGGCTGACCTATATCTCCAAGCTCGAGACCGGGGATAACCTGTACCTCCAAGGTTGAGACCGGGGCTGACCTGTACCTCCTAAATTTAGATCGGGGATGACCTGTACCTCTCGAGTTGAGATCGGGGCTTACCTATACCTCCCGGGTTGAGATCAGGGATGACCTGTACTTCCCGGGTTGAGATCGGGGCTGACCTGTACCTCCCGGGTTGAGTTCGTAGTTAACTTGTTCTTCCCGGGTTGTGACCGGGGCTGACCTGTACCTCTCGAGTTGAGAACGGGGCTGACCTGTACCTCCTGGGTTAAGACCGGGACTGACCTAAACTTCCCGGGTTGAGACCAGGGCTGACCTATACCTCCTGGGTTGAGACCGGGGCTAACCTGTACCTCCCGTGTTGAGACCGGGGCTGACCTGTTCTTCCTAGGGTGAGACCGGGGCTGAGCTGTACCTCACGGGTTGAGACCGGGGCTTAGCTGTTCTTCCTAGGTTGAGACCGGGGTTGACCTAAACTTCGCGGGTTGAGACCGGGGCTGCCCTGTACCTCTTGGGTTGAGACCGTGGCTGACCTGTACCTCCTAAGTTAACACCGGTGCTGACCTGTACTTCTAGGGTTAAGATCGGGGCTGACCTATACTTCCCGGGTTGAGACTTGGGCTGACCTGAATCTTTCGGGTTGAGACCGTGTGTGACATATTCTTCTCGGGTTGAGACCAGGACTGACCTGGACTTCCCGGGTTGAGACCGGGGCTGACCTTTACCTCCCGGGTTGAGACCAGGCCTGACCTAGACTTTCGGGATTGAGACCAGGGCTGACCTGTACCTCCCCGGTTGAGACCGAGGCTGACCTGTACTTCCCGGGTTGAGACCGGGACAGACATGAACTTTCTAGGTTGAGATCGGGGGTGACCTGTACCTCCCAGCTTGAGACCGGGGATAACCTGTACCTCCAGGGTTGAGACCGGGGCTGACCTGTACCTCCTAAATTTAGATCGGGGATGACCTGTACCTCTCGAGTTGAGACCGGGGCTGACCTATGCCTTCCGGGTTGAGACCAGGGATGACCTGTACTTCCCGGGTTGAGACCGGGGCTGACCTGTACCTCCCGGGTTGAGTTCGTAGTTAACTTGTTCTTCCCGGGTTGTGACCGGGGCTGACCTGTACCTCTCGAGTTGAGAATAGGGCTGACCTGTACCTCCTGGGTTAAGACCGGGACTGACCTAAACTTCCCGGGTTGAGACCAGGGCTGACCTGTACCTCCTGGGTTGAGACCGGGGCTGACCTGTACCTCCCGTGTTGAGACCGGGGCTGACCTGTTCTTCCCAAGGTGAGACCGGGGCTGAGCTGTACCTCACGGGTTGAGACCGGGGCTTACCTGTTCTTCCTAGGTTAAGATCGGGGTTGACCTGAACTTCGCGGGTTGAGACCGGGGCTGCCCTGTACCTCTTTGATTGAGACCGGGGCTGACCTGTACCTCCTAAGTTAACACCGGTGCTGACCTGTACTTCTAGGGTTAAGATCGGGGCTGACCTATACTTCCCGGGTTGGGACTGGGGCTGACCTGAATCTTTCGGGTTGAGACCAGGTGTGACATATTCTTCTCGGGTTGAGACCAGGACTGACCTGGACTTCCCGGGTTGAGACCGGGGCCGACCTGTACCTCCAGGGTTGAGACCGGGGCTGACCTGTACCTCCCCGGTTGAGACCGAGGCTGACCTGTACTTCCCAGGTTGAGACGGGGCTGACCTGTACCTCCAGGGTTAAGATAGGGGCTGACCTGAGCCTCCTAGATTCAGACCGGGGCTGACATGTTCTTCTCGGGTTAAGACTGGGACTGACCTGGACTTCCTAAGTTGAGACGGGGGCTGACTTGTACCTCCCAGCTTGAGATCGGGACTGGCCAGTACCTCCCAGGTTGAGACCGGGGCTGACCTGTACCTCTCGGGTTGAGACCGAGGCTGACCTGTACCTCCCAGGTTCAGACCGGGCTACCCTGTACTTCCCAGGATGAGATCGGGGCTGACCTGTACCTCCTGGGTAGAGACCGGGACTGATCTGTACCTCCAGGGTTAATACTGGGGCTGACCTGTACTTCACGAGTTGAGACCGATGCTGACCTGTACCTCCCAGATTGAGTCCGGGGGCTGACCTATTTTTCCCGGGTTGAGACCGGGGCTGACATAAACTTCTTAAATTGAAACCGGGGCTAACTTGTACTTCCCGGGTTTAGAACGAGGCTGACCTGTACCTCCCTGGTTGAGATCGGGGCTACCCTATACCTCTCGAGTTGAGACCGAGGCTGACCTGTACCTCCTGGGTTGAGATCGGGGCTGACCTGTACTTTCTGGGTTGGGACCTATGCTAACCTATACCTCCCGGGTTGAGATCGGGGCTGAACTGTTCTTCTCGGCTTGAGACCGGGACTGGCATGTACCTCTCGGGTTGAGACCGGGGCTGACCAGTTCTTCTCGGGTTGAGTCCGGGACTGACCTGTACCTCCAAGGTTGAGACCGGGGCTAACTTGTACCTCCCGAGTTAAGACCGAGGATGACTTGTATCTCTCAGGATGAGACCGGGGCTGCCCTGTACCTCTCGAGTTGAGACCGGGGCTGACCAGTATCTCCCAAGTTGAGACCGGGGCCGACCTAGACTTCCCAGGTTGTGACCTGGGCTGACCTGAACCTCCCGGGTTGAGACCGGAGTTGAACTTAAACTCTCGAGTTGAGACTGAAGCTGACATATTCTTCTCGGGTTGAGATCGGGACTGACCTGGACTTCTCGGGTTGAGACCGGGGCTGACCTGTAACCCCCCAGGTTGAGATCGGGGCTGACCTGTACCTTCCGGGTTGAGATCGTGGCTGACTTATACTTTTTGGGTTGAGACTGAAGCTGACCTGTACCTCCTGGGTTTAGACCGGGGTTGACCTTTACTTCACTAGTTGAGATCGAGGCTGACCTGTACGTCTTGGGTTGAGACCAAGGCTAACCTGTTCTTCTCGGGTTGAGACCGGGGCTGACACGGACTTCCCGGGTTTAGACCGGGGCTTACTTGTACCTCCCGGGTTGAGATAGGAGCTTCTCTGTACTTTCCAGGTTGAGAGCGGGGCTGACCTGTACATCCTGTGTTGAGACCGGGGCTGACCTGTACTTCCCGTATTGAGACCGCGGCTGAGCTGTACCTCTCGGGTTGAGACTAGAGCTGACTTGTTCTTTCTTTGGTTTAGATCGGGGTTAACCTGTACCTCTCGGGTTGAGATCGGGGCAGATCTGTTCTTTTTGGGTTGTGATCGGGGTAAGCCTAGACTTCCCAGGTTGAGACCGGGGCTGACCTGAACCTCCTGGGTTGAGACCGGGGCTGATATGTTCTTCTCGGGTTGAGACCGGGACTGACCTGGACTTCTCGGGTTGAGACGGGGGCTAACTTGTACCTCCTAGATTGAGATCGGGACTAACCTATACCTAGAACTGAGCAAAGAATGGATAAAACCGAATAACCGAACATAACCAAAAAAATTTAACCGAAATATTTCTGTAATTCGGTTATTTTTGGTAATTCGAGTATAACCAGTTTACTATTTCGGTATTTGGGTATTAATACGATTATTAAAATCTTGTTATTCGGGTAACCGAATAACCGAATAGATTTTAAAAAAATTAAATACTTTCTCTCTATCGTCTCTGACTCTCACTATCTCAATTCCCACTCTATCTCTAATCTCTACTAACCGAGTAACCGTCTCTCTCTCAGACTCTCACTACTCTACCCAAATCATCTCTGATCTCTCATCTCTCAAGTCTCATCTGACATCTTTAGATCTCTCAAATCTCTACTCAAAAGCCAAAACCCAAATCGATCTCTTATCTCTCAGATCTGGATACCCTTAGCCCTCATCTCCCACTCTCTGCCCTAGTGCCCTAAGCCCCTAACCCCAAAGGCAAAACCCCAGTCCCCAAATAATGCCTCCGCTCCGACGTCAACCTGACAGTATGCTGAAGCTTGTGAGAACATTGCCCAAGGTTTTGAAGTACTTGCCTAGTGATAAAGCTCAAGATGCTAGGCTTTATATACTTAGTTTGCAGTTTTGGCTTAGTGGGTCACCTGATAATTTGGTGAATTTTGTAAAAATGATTTCTGGTTCTTATGTTCCGGCTTTGAAGAGGATGAAAATTAAGTATTCAGATCCAGTTTTGTTCTTGGAAAATGGTATTTGGCACCCTTTGGCCCCTTCTATGTATGATGATGTGAAGGAGTATTTGAATTGGTACGGAACTAGGAGGGATGCAAATGAGAAGCTCAAGAGTCCAAATGCACCGGTAGTTGGGTTAATTTTGCAAAGGAGTCATATTGTTACTGGTGATGAGAGTCACTACGTGGCTGTGATCATGGAGTTGGAGGCAAGAGAAGCTAAGGCCTAAGGTGAATTGGTTATGTTACTGATACTCTGTTTCATTAAAAAATAGCCTCATTTGTGAATATTATTTCATGATGTTGCTGTCTGACCAGTGTTGCTAGATTAATTAGACTTTGATAAAATGGAGCTTAATTTCGGTTATTAACCGAAATAACCAAAATGTAAATTCTGTAATTCGGTATTCGGTTATGTAAGAATTTGGTTAGTTATTCGGATAGCGAAATCTAGCAAATTTCGGTATTCGGTTATATCCGAATAAGCTATTTGGTTCGGATATAACCGAATTGCTCACCCCTACCTGTACCTCCCGAATTGAGATCGGGGCTGACCTGTACCTCTTGGGTTGACACCGGGGCTGACTTGTACTTTTCAGGTTGAGATCGGGACTGACTTGTACCTCCCGAGTTGAGATCGGGGCTAACCTATACTTCACGAGTTAAGACCGATGCTGATCTATACCTCTCGAATTGAGACCGGGGCTGACCTATTCTTCCCGGGTTGAGCCCGGGGCAGACATAGACTTCCCGGGGTTAGACCGGGGCTGAATTATACCTCCCGGGTTGAGATCGGGGCAGACCTGTACCTCTCGATTTGAGACCGGGGCTACCCTGTACTTCCCTGGTTAATACCGGGGTTGACCTGTACCTCCCGAGTTGAGACCGGGGTTGACCTGTACTTTTTGGGTTGATACCAAGGCTAACCTGTACCTCTTGGGGTGAGACCGGGGCTGACCTGTTCTTCTCTGATTGAGACCAGGACTGACCTGTACCTCCCGGGTTGAGATCGGGGCTGACCTGTACTTATCGGGTTAAGACCGGGGCTGACCTATACCACCTGGGTTGATACCGAGGCTGACTAATTCTTCCTAGGTTGAGACCGGGGCTGACCTGTACCTCTTGGGTTGAGATCGTAGCTGACCTGTTCTTCCCGGGTGGAGTCCGGGGATGACCCAAACTTCTTGGATTCAAACCGGGGCTGACCTGTACCTCCCGGGTTGAGACAGGGGCTGACCTATACCTCTAGGGTTGAGATCAGGGCTAACCTGTACCTCCCAGGTTAAGACCGATGCTGACCTGTACCTCCTGGGTTGAGATCGGGGCTGACCTGTAGCTCTCGGGTTGAGACTGGAGCTGACTTGTACCTCCGAGGTTAAGATTGGGGCTGACCTGTACCTCCCGGGTTGAGACCGGGGCTGACCTGTTCTTCCCGGGTTGAGACCGGTGCTGACCTGTTCTTCCCGGGTTGAGATCGGGGCTGACCTGAACTTTTTTGGTTGAGACCTGGGCTGACCTGTACCTCCTAGGTTGAGACTGGGGCTTACCTGTATTTCTCGGGTTGAGACCGGGGCTACCCTATACTTCTCGGGTGGAGACCGGAGCTGACCTGTACCTCCCAGGTTGAGACCGGGGCTGCCTTGTACCTCTCAATTTGAGACCGGGACTGACCTGTACCTCCCGTGTTGAACCCGAGGCTGACCTGTTCTTCCTGGGTTGAGACCGGAGCTGACCTGTACCTCACGGGTTGAGACTAGGGCTGACCTGTTCTTCCTAGGTTGAGACCGGGGTTGACCTGAACTTTCCGGGTTGAGAACGGGACTGACCTGTACCTCCCAAGTTGAGATTGGGGCTGCCTTGTACCTCCCGGGTTGAGACCGGGGCTGACTTGTACCTTCCAGGTTGAGACCGGGGCTGATCTGTACTTCTAGGGTTAAGACCGGGGTTGACCTATACTTCTCGGGTTGAGACCGGGGCTGACCTAAATCTTTTGGGTTGAGACCGGGTCTGACATGTTCTTCTCGGGTTAAGACCGGGACTGACCTGGACTTCCCGGGTTGAGATCGGGGCTGACCTGTACCTCCCGAGTTGATATCAGAACTGACCTGTACCTCCCGGGTAGAGACCGGGCTGACCTGGACTTCCGTCGTTGAGACCATGGCTGACCTGTATCTCCCCGGTTGAGACCGAGGCTAAAATGTACTTTTTGGGTTAAGACCGGGGCTGACATGAACTTACCAGGTTGAGACCGGGGCTGACCTGTACCTCCATAATTGAGACCGGGGTTGACCTATATCTCTCGGCTTGAGACCAGGGATAACCTGTACTTCTCGAGTTGAGACCGGGGCTAACCAGGTCACTCCCAGATTTTGACCGGGGCTGACCTGTACCTCTCGGGTTTAGACCGGGGCTGACCTGTACCTCCCGGGTTGAGACCAGGGATGACATGTACTTCTTAGGTTAAGACCGGGGCTGACCTGTACCTCCCGGGTTGAGTCCGGAGTTAACCTGTTCTTCCCGGGTTGAGACCGGGGCTGACCTGTGCCTCCCAGGTTAAAACCGGGGCTGACCTATTTTTCCCAGGTTGAGACCGGGACTGACCTAAACTTTCTGAGTTAAGATCGGGGCTGACCTGTACCTCCCGGGTTGAGACCAGGGCTAACCTGTACCACTCGGGTTAAGACCGGGGCTTACCTGTACCTCCTCGATTGAGACCGGGGCAGACCTGTACCTCCCAAGTTGAGACCGGGGTTGCCCCTGTACCTCTCAGATTGAGACTGTGGCTGACCTGTACCTCCCAGGATGGGACCGGGGCTGACCTCTACTTCTCGGGATGAGACCAGGGCTGACCTAGACTTCCCGGGTTGAGACCGGGACTGACCTGAGCCTCCCAGATTGAGACCAGGGCTGACATATTCTTCTCGGGTTGAGACTGGGACTGACCTGGTCTTCCTGAGTTGAGACGGGGGCTGACCTGTACCTCTTGGGTTGAGATTGGGACTGACCTGTACTTCCTAGGTTGAGACCGGGGCTGACCTATACCTCCTGGGTTGAGACCGAGGCTGACTTGTACCTCCTGGGTAGAGATCGGGGCTACCCTGTACTTCTCGGGTTGAGACCGGGGCTGACCTGTGTTGTTGGATTTATGTAACGACAATTAACGCGCAAGTATACGCGGTCAACAAGTAATATTAGATAAGTAAAGATCGTTCCCACGGAGAATTAACAAATAAAAGGTCGCCAAACCACTAGCACATAATCGCCTCAGTCTTATTTAAACGAGAGATAAAGAGTTGGAATTAAAACTAAGTTAACTAGGTAAGGAATTAAAATAAATAATCCTAAGGTAGAATCAGATAATGAAAGCATGAGACTCCAATTTCCCCTAATGATTCATCTAAGTCAATTCACTTCCAATTAGGTCAAATTAATCGTCAAGAGTGCTAGCCGAGAACACGAAAGTGAGAGAAGGCCATCTTTCGATGCACCTAATCCATATCACGTGCAATCCACAGATGATAGAACGCACGTGAACACCCACATTACCTAAACCACTATATGTGTATGTGATTTACAAATAATTAGGGTTTAAGGTCAAGTTCTCTATTGGCCACGAGCGGCGCTTCGGTATATGTCTATCCTAAGCACAAATCATACATCCAACGCCATGTGAACGTACAATCGCTCGCTACTACGATTTGATCTAAACCCACATTTCGTCTTTCAATCCCATGTGGGTTATCACAGTAATTGGTCATGACTCAATTAAGCAATAAAAATAAATATCGCAGTAGACAATCACAAAACAATCAATAAGAACCAACATGGAAGAGAAATTTATATAGACTACTCATTAGATTCCATTGGAACCTCAAGGTATACTTTAAGTCATAGACAACTCAAACATACCATCCACATGTAGAATAAGCATCGTAAGAACACAAATATGAATCAAAGAGAAAATAAGAGTAAGAAATGCAAATCTGATTCCTCTTGATCAAAATACGAATCCTTGATGTTCTTCAAATGCTTCAGCAATCAAGTCTAATAAAACCCTACAACATTAACTACTATAAACTAGTCTAATCTCTACTTCTATTCTACTCCTAGACAAGAAAATGTAAAAGAAAATGAAAAACTAGAATAAGAAAATTAGGGCTAAGCTCCCTTAAGGGGAGAGAGCTATATTCTGTTGCCAAAATGCCCTTATATGCCTTTTCCCGCCGAGCCTGCCTTGCTGCTCCCAACAAACCAAAACTGTTGCGTTAAAAACTAAGTCAACTGTGGAGCTTGACCGGCGCAGCTGCGCAGGTCCTATGCCTGCAGCCGGCGCAGCTGCGCAGGCTCAGGTTCTGAAATTCTGCTGCTTTTGCTTTGCTGCTGTACTCTCCTGCTTCCTTTCTAAATTCCTTCTTGATTCTATCTGCTCCTAGCTTCTGTCAATCCCTCATGCCTAGCTTACTCTTTAAGCGTTGTCCCCTTTTTAGCACCTTTTCATCCTTTTAAGCTCAAAATGCACCCGGAGCGTTCCTAAATATAAATCTGCAAAAGAAAGTAAAAAGGCATGAAAAGCTACGATAACACTTGAGTTTAAACAACAATCGCAGTGAGTTGATATCTAAATAAGTGGTTAAAAAATCACTTATCAAATACCCCCAAACTTAAACGTTGCTTGCCCTCAAGTAACACAAACAAAACCAAACACAAATGCAATGTAAGTAACTATAATGTATGCAATCAATACTAGAATTAAAGTGAATCCAGGTCTCAGTCAGAATGGATATTCACATGCCATGCCTCAGAAAAGTCACAGACCAATCAAACAGATAAGCAACCCAAGGTAAGATCAAAAGTATAACCTTGCAAATCCAAATCTGTCAGCACTGATGTATTATGTGTTGTGTGCCTAGTAACCATTAAACATGCTCTGAACAAATAAATCACATACCATGCTTCTTAGGGGGAAAAAACCAGTTTCAATTTAAGGAAAGCAGTAAATCAGATAATTTCTAACTATGACCATGTATTACTTTAGTTAAGAGACAACAGGGGTTTATTATTCCTCTTATTGAATCACGAGGGCGTAATCGCACTTACCCGTGTACACATTCAACTGTGAATTCCTAGTCCTCTTAGGCTTTTCAATGATATCCATGTAGCGAGCTTTCGACCAACGACTCCCAGACCAGATGGTCTTAGGGCGCTGGGTGTAGAGACACCCCGAGGGCTTATTTGCTCGAATATCAAAGGCCACAGAACTCGACGTAGCCGAAGTGTTTATTCTATTTTTCTTTTCTTTTCAATGCGTTTTCTTTTGCTTTCTTTTTCTTTTTCTTATCCTGCAAGGGAGTGCGTCTTACGCTCCATCTCCCCGCATATATCATGAATGTCCCCTGTTTCCCCCAAACTTAAGCTTTTTTACAGTCTAGTTATTATCATATGAGAACTAAAATTCCTTTATTAAAACAAAGATTTCCCACCAGAAGACAAGTATGTGAACATTTAAACTTAGCATGTCATGATGGTTACTCTATCGTGCTCATTGGTTACACAGTATCTAACAGATAAGGATTTACATATATAACAATGAAATCAAGCTTAAGTCTCAACTTAGTTCAAAAATTAAGAAATTTTAGTTTTCATCATAGGCCACTAACTCACAAACCAACTTCAACCTGGATTTATGCAGTATGTCATGCAACATGTCCTAACACAGTTAACTAAATCAAAACAAAAATTTTAAAAATTTGACAATTTTTAAACAAAATACGAACTACATGCACTAAATGAATTAAACTACATACAAATAACATGCACTAAATATACAAATAACATGCACTAAATGAATTAAACTACATACAAATAACATGCACTAAATGAATTAAACTACATGCAAATAAACCCCCTAATACCCCCAAACTTAAAATGTTCAATGTCCGCATTGAAGGTAAAAAGGGTAAAAAGGGAACTCCCCTACTCGGACTCGTCGTCCTCCTCCTCATCAATCTGCTCTGGTGGTGTGTCTGGAGGAGGGTATTGACTGCCGGTGCCAAATGTAGGAAACTCTGCATGTATGCCCAACTGCCCGAATGCATGAGATAAAGCTTGGGAGAAATCGGATGTATAAGTCTGGAAGTCTGTGTATGTGGTATCCATCCGTCTCCTCAGCAGTCGAATCTCCCTCTGCTGCATAGCATACTGTGCGGGAGTTGGCCCTACCGCCTGCTGAGCCTGCTCTGGCTCATTTTCTTCGTCTTCTTCATCATCCTCATCCTCATCAGAATCATCATCTCGCACAAACCCAAGTCCTCGGGGATGAGACTCTGCCCCCTACCAGATGGTGTACTGCTGGATGGTTGTATGGTCTATATCGCGCATCGGGCGCAGCAGCTCTTCATTATCCCATACCACTCCAGCAGCCAAACATAAGCGTGTAATCACCGAGGCATGTGGAATCCCTCCTGAGGTGCTCCCCCTCATAAACTTCAGCATGGACTGATTCAGAATGTGTCCAATGTCAATCCGTCTATTCTTGATGATGCCGTAGAGTAGGGTAGCTCGCTCAGTGGTGACCTCGGCATGATGGCTCGAAGGAAGAATGCTCGCACAAATGAAGCTGTACCAAGCCTTGGCGTATCGACTTAAGGCAGTCTGAGGAAAACCTATCTTTCTGGTCGTGCCTGAGTATGTTGTCCATTTGGTGCCCGGTTTGCACAATTCCTTTATCAGTCTGTCCAAGTTAGTCTCATGACGCTGAGACTCGGCCCAATTTATCGGGCCAGAAGGAATAGTGTCCAACTTGAAAATGTCATTTATGGCCTGCTTGGTGTACGGCACCTGCTTCCCCCTTACATATGATATCCCATTCTGCGCCTCGTGTGCATTGGCATAAAACTCCTTCACATGGGGAATAGGAGCTGGCAGCGGTGTGGCCGCAACAAGCGCCCAGCCATGATCAATAATCTGCCTCTTCATAAGCCCATCGTCTTTGCCCGGCTTTAATCCCCTCTCCTTCACACAGTTCTTTCTGTCCAAAACATTGAAGTAGTAACGCTGAGCAGTCAAGTCCACAAATCTAAAGGCATCAAGAGCCTCATGGGAACTACCCTCGCCATGCTCTGTGCTCGGAGGGGGAGACGGGGGTGATGGAGTTCGAATTCGCTTGGGCATGTTGAAATTGAAATGCAATAAGCAACTGAATGAATGCAAACCCAGTGATGATCAAACACTGGGAATACACCCTATCTTCTTTTCGTTTCGATGCTCTGTAAAATTATCCCAACCTTTGTCAAAATTTCTGCCCCTAATCTCTCCAAGAAGGATGCCCCCAATTGCCAGAAATTGCTCTGTTTCAAACTGCCAAAAACCTGCCCTCAACCCTCTGTCAGACTTGTATCAAATGCAACTCTCCAATGGAACCCAAAAATCTACCTCTTTTACTATCAAATTTGGTGAAGTGCCTCAAATTCCGTCAAATGTGCCCCCCCCCCCCCCCCCCCCCCGATTTCTCACTGAACTTGTATCAAACACTTGGGGTGCTGGCTAAATGAATTGAGCCCTAGAATCCACAAGTTACAAAGAATGGAGAAGGTCAGCATGGGCCTTGAGAGATGGAGAATGAGAGGAATAGGGTTTCTGTAGGAGGGAATCGAGTCATGCAGGTTGCCGAGTGAGGGAAAGAGGTTTCGGTTTTAGGGAGCGAGTCAGAAAGAACTGCCGAGTTTTCAAGTAGGGAAATGAAATAAAGAAGTGGGCGGGCTTTGTTTAAAAACAAAAATTTTCGGCAGGACGATAATGGCGCAGCTGCGCAAAGGACATGAGGAAAATGGGCGCAGCTGCGCAGGGTATAGAATCCGGATTCTTGTCTGGAAATCAAGGCGACCGCGCGGCTGGTTGGCTAGACTTGGCGCGGGCGCGCCAAGTTTCTGGAAACTCTGTGACTGGTCTGGAGTGCAGCATCTCAATTGTAGTGGATCAAAAGGCTTTGCAACCAAATACATAGACCTAGAAGGCATGCAAAAAGTGTCAAGTCACTTAATTACAACAAATAATTATTATTACTATTAACTAATAACGATTAAGAGAATTACAAAAAGGGAGAAAATTACATAATAAAGACGATAATCATAGGCATATCAAATCCCAAAAATGTCAATATGTGCACATAAGCCACAAGCTCATTTTCAAAAATATGATCAGAACACTTTTAAGTCCCAAAAATATATATGCAACATGTACGTGCAACGAAAATATGTCCATTAACCGTTTGAATCCCAAAATAAAATTCTTTACATGCGTATACGAAATGTGTCACGGCATCATACTATATTCAATAAGCATTTCATGCCCCAAAAATTATACGCGTCACTGTCTAAGTCCACAAATGTAGGCATTGTACCTTATACAACCAAAATGTGGAAATATTTACAACTAAGAACTATACTACTGAGAATTAAACATGGGGAGAGAAATGTGATAGAAAGCATGTAATGGAGAATTAAACAGGTAGGGAGAAAGAGAGATGATGGGGTGCCTCCCATCTAGCGCTTGATTTATAGTCCTCTAGCTCGACTGTGTCTGACTACTGCTATCCGACTCCCCGACGATATTGGAGAACCCCTCCATCCATCAGAATTGCTATATGCTTTTGGAGGCTTCCCAATATAGGAGGACTCGGAATTAAACTACCTAGCACGTGATATGAACAAGAATTTCCCGTACGGAAAGTAGGGGAGCTAGGCAATGGTTCAATTGTGTATGTGAAATGATCGGGGCATGGAGGCATAGAACACACAACGGACTCTTCTTCTCTTCTCTTTTCTTCTGACCACCATGGTGTCAAGACTGCGGAATTTCTCGTGTCATCGAGACCCGTCTCTGTGATGTGGCTACCAAGGGGGAAAGGGTGTGCAAACTTGACTGGAGTCTCAAACTTTGGCGGAGGAGGCTCTTGGGGTATTATCACTGTTGGTTCATACTCCACATCCCCAATTGGCTCCTCTATTGCCATTACTTTCGGCTCGTCCAGTTGCAATTGCACTTCGGATTTTCTATCAATTTCTGCACCCATGTCATAGCACCAAGTATCCTGGGGATCATTACTCACGGCTTCAGTTATCTGAGGCATTGGACTTTGATGATCTTGAGCGGTTCTTTCCTCAATCACCTCCTCATTCCTTAAAGCTGTGTTAATTTGCTCCACCCAAATCTGAAGATCCTCAATTGATTGTTCTTGCTCAACCAAGGTCTTCTGTGTTGATGCTATGGAATTCCCCCACATAATTTCCAATCCTTCCTTTCATGTTTTAGCCACGGGCTCCATGTAGTGAGTCTCATTTGTTGGAGTATTGTTGATTAGGGCCATCTGATTCTGAAAATTCTGGTTCGATAGCTCTTGGCTCCTAATCATCTCCTCTTGGTTCGCTAAGGCTCTATACATGAAGTCCATTGTTGACTGTTCTCCTTGTAAACACGGGGATTGATAAGTGGGTCCTGATGCAAAATTTAGACTTGGCTCACATTGTTCTTGATGGCTCACAGTATGGGTCTGCCCTTGCTCCTCCTCTACCATCAAGGCCCTACTAATTTGCTCTGCCCAGTTCTGGATATTCTTGACTGACTTCTGTTGCTCAATCAAGATGTCCTTCAATGATATGTCACCTTCTTCCTCCAAGCTTGCATTTTCTGTGTCACCCTCAACATTGTGTTGAGGCTCGTAAACTGGAGTCTGGAAGGTGCATTCTGGGGCGTATGCGGGATTTGGATCCCAGTGTTGGTCTTGATAGTAGTTTACTGAAGGGTTTGGGTGATACCCCCACTCTTGCTGATAGTCGGGATAAGGTTCAGTGTAGGAATAACCACCCCCATACTGCTCCTGTCCATAAATGATAGGCTCCTGATGGCTCATATAAGCTCCAGCACCATAGTCATATGAAGTCACTGGCTCTCGACTCTGTTGGACTGAAACAGTATCCAGCTTTCTCGAGAGCTCCTCTAACTGTGCTGAGAGTGTGGCAATTGGGTCGAGTCCATCAGTGCTTGCTTCCCTTGGTTGCTCTTGTCTTGTACAGTTCCATGAATAGAAATTTAAGTCCATTGTACCTGAAAATAGAATATGAGAAGAGAATTAAACAAAAATAAAAAGTTTAAATTAAGACTAATTTGATTTAAACTAATGTTGGCAAACAGTTATCCAATTAACTCCCCGGCAACGGCGCCAAAAACTTGTTGTTGGATTTATGTAACGACAATTAATGCGCAAGTATACGCGGTCAACAAGTAATAAAAGATAAGTAAAGATCGTTCCCACGGAGAATTAACAAATAAAAGGTCGTCAAACCACTAGCACATAATCGCCTCAGTCTTATTTAAACGAGAGATAAAAAGTTGGAATTAAAACTAAGTTAACTAGGTAAGGAATTAAAATAAATAATCCTAAGGTAGAATCAGATAATGAAGGCATGAGACTCCAATTTCCCCTAATGATTCATCTAAGTCAATTCACTTCCAATTAGGTCAAATTAATCGTTAAGAGTGCTAGCCGAGAACACGAAAGTGAGAGAAGGCCATCTTTCGATGCACCTAATCCATATCACGTGCAATCCACAAATGATAGAACGCACGTGAACACCCACATTACCTAAACCACTATATGTCTATGTGATTTACAAATAATTAGGGTTTAAGGTCAAGTTCTCTATTGGCCACGAGCGGCGCTTCGGTATATGTCTATCCTAAGCACAAATCATACATCCAACGCCATGTGAACGTACAATCGCTCGCTACTACGATTTGATCTAAACCCACATTTCGTCTTTCAATCCCATGTGGGTTATCACAGTAATTGGTCATGACTCAATTAAGCAATGAAAATAAATATCGCAGTAGACAATCACAAAATAATCAATAAGAACCAACATGGAAGAGAAATTTATATAGACTACTCATTAGATTCCATTGGAACCTCAAGGTATACTTTAAGTCATAGACAACTCAAACATACCATCCACATGTAGAATAAGCATCGTAAGAGCACAAATATGAATCAAAGAGAAAATAAGAGTAAGAAATGCAAATCTGATTCCTCTTGATCAAAATACGAATCCTTGATGTTCTTCAAATGCTTCAGCAATCAAGTCTAATAAAACCCTACAACATTAACTACTATAAACTAGTCTAATCTCTACTTCTATTCTACTCCTAGACAAGAAAATGTAAAAGAAAATGAAAAACTAGAATAAGAAAATTAGGGCTAAGCTCCCTTAAGGGGAGAGAGCTATATTCTGTTGCCAAAATGCCCTTATATGCCTTTTCCCGCCGAGCCTGCCTTGCTGCTCCCAACAAACCAAAACTGCTGCGTTAAAAACTAAGTCAACTGTGGAGCTTGGCCGGCGCAGCTGCGCAGGTCCTATGCCTGCAGCCGGCGCAGCTGCGCAGGCTCAGGTTCTGAAATTCTGCTGCTTTTGCTTTGCTACTACACTCTCCTGCTGCCCTTCTGAATTCCTTCTTGATTATATCTGCTCCTAGCTTTTGTCAATCCCTCATGCCTAGCTTACTCTTTAAGCGTTGTCCTCTTTTTTGCACCTTTTCATCCTTTTAAGCTCAAAATGCACCCGGAGCGTTCCTAAATATAAATCTGCAAAAGAAAGTAAAAAGGCATGAAAAGCTACGATAACACTTGAGTTTAAACAACAATCGCAGTGAGTTGATATCTAAATAAGTGGTTATAAAACCACTTATCAACCTGTACCTTTCGGGTAAAGACCAGGACTGACCTATACCTCCCGGGTTAAGAGTGAGGCTGACCTGTACTTCACGAGTTGAGACCGATGCTGACCTGTAACTCCCAGATTGAGTCTGGGGCTAACCTGTTCTTCCCGGGTTGAGATCGAGGTTGACATAAACTTCTCAAATTGAAACCGGGGTTAACTTATACGTCCCGAGTTTAGACCGAGGCTGACCTGTACCTCCTGGGTTGAGATCGGGGCTAACCTGTTCTTCTCGGGTTGAAACCGAGGCTGACCTGTACCTCTTGGGTTGAGATCGGGGCTGACTTGTTCTTCCCGGGTTGAGATCAGGGATGACCTGAACTTCTCGGGTTGAGATCGGGGCAGACATGAACTTCCCGGGTTGAGACCGGGACTGACTTGTACCTCCTAATTTGAGACCGGGGCTGACCTGTACCTCCCGTGTTGAGACAGGGACTGACCTGTTCTTCCTGGGTTGAGACCAGAGCTGACCTGTACCTCACGGGTTGAGACCAGGGCTGACCTATTCTTCCTAGGTTGAGACCGGGGTTGACCTGAACTTCCCGGGTTGAGAACGGGGTTGACCTGTACCTCCCTGGTTGAGATTGGGGCTGCCCTGTACCTCCAGGGTTGAGACCGGGGCTAACCTGTACCTCCCAGGTTGAGACCGGGGCTGCCCTATACTTCCAGGGTTAAGACCGGGGCTGACCTATACTTCCCGGGTTGAGACCGGGGCTGACCTAAATCTTTCGGGTTGAGACCGGGTCTGACATGTTCTTCTCGGGTTAAGACCGGGACTGACTTGGACTTCCCGGGTTGAGATCGGGGCTGACCTGTACCTCCCGAGTTGAGATCAGAACTGACCTGTACCTCCCGGGTACAGACCGAGGATGACCTGGACTTCCGCGGTTGAGACTAGGGCTGAACTGTATCTCCCCGGTTGAGACCGAGGCTAACATGTACATTTCGGGTTGAGACCGGGGCTGACATGAACTTTCCAGGTTGAGACAGGGGCTGACCTGTACCTCCTTGATTGAGACCGAGGTTGACCTATATCTCTCGACTTGAGACCAGGGATAACCTGTACTTCTCGAGTTGAGACCGGGGCTGACCAGGTCACTCCCGAATTTTGACCGGGGCTGACCTGTACCTCTCGGGTTGAGACCGGGGCTGACCTGTACCTCCCGGATTGTGACCAGGGATGACATGTACTTCCCGGGTTGAGACCGGGGCTGACATGTACCTCCCGGGTTGAGTCCGGAGTTAACCTGTTCTTCCCGGGTTGAGACCGGGGCTGACCTGTGCCTCCCAGGTTAAAATCGGGGCTGACCTTCGCCTCCCAGGTTAAAATCAGGGCTGACCTATACTTCCCGGGTTGATACCGGGACTGACCTAAACTTTCTGAGTTGTGATCGGGGCTGACCTGTACCTCCCGGGTTGAGACCAGGGCTAATCTGTACCACTCGGGTTAAGACCGGGGCTTACCTGTACTTCTCGGTTGAGACCGGGGCAGACCTGTACCTCCCAGGTTGAGACCGGGGATGCCCCTGTACCTCACAGATTGAGACCATGGTTGACCTGTACCTCCCAAGATGAGACCGGGGCTGACCTTTACATCTTGGGTTGAGACCGGGGCTGACCTAGACTTCCCGGGTTGAGACCGGGGATGACCTGAGCCTCCCAGATTGAGACCAGGGCTGACATGTTCATCTCGGGTTGAGACTGGGACTGACCTGAACTTTCTGAGTTGAAACGAGGGCTGACCTGTACCTCTTGGGTTGAGATCGGGACTGACCTGTACTTTTCGGGTTAAGAACGGTGTTGACCTGTACTTCCCGAATTGAGACCGTGGCTAACCTGTACCACCCAGGTTGAGATCGGGGCTAACCGGTTCTACCCGGGTTGAGACCGGGGCAGACCTGTACCTCCCGGGTTGAGACTAAGGCTGACCTGTTCTTCCCAGGTTAAAATCGGGGCTAACCTGAACTTCTCTAATTGAGACCGGGGCAGAACTGTACCTCCCGGGTTGAGATCAGGGCTGACCTGTACCTCCTGGTTTAAGACCGGGGCTGACCTGTACCTCCCAGGTTGAGACCGGGGCTGACCTGTACTTCCCGGGAAGAGACCGGGGATGCCTTGTACCTCCTGAGTTGAGACCGGGGCTGACCTGTACCTCCCGGGTTTAGACCGGGGCTGACCTGTACATTCTAGGTTGAGACCGGGGCTAACTAGACTTCTCGGGTTGAGATCGGGGCTGACCTGTACCTCCTGGGTTAAAATTAGGGCTGACCTGTACCTCTTGGGTTAAGACCTAGGCTGACCTGTACCTCCCGGGTTGAGACCGGGGTTGACCTGTACCTCCCGGGTTAAAAACAGGGTTGACCTGTACGTCGTAGATTGAAACCGAGGCTGACCTGTTCTTCCCGGGTTGAGACAGGGGTTGAACTAAACTTCCCAGGTTGAGTTCGGGACTGACCTCTACCTCTACGATTGAGACTGGGGCTGACCTTTACCTCTTGTGTTAAGATTGGGGCTAACCTGTACCTCTCGGGTGTAGACTGGGTTAACTTGTACCTTTCGGGTTTGGACCGGGGCTGACCTGTACCTCCCGGATTGAGACCGGGACTGACCTATACCTCCCGGATTGAGATCGAGGCTGATCTTTACCTCCTAATTTAGACCGGGGCTGACCTGTACTTCTCGAGTTGAGACTGGGGCTGACTTATACCTCTCAGGTTGAAACCGGGGCTGACCTGTACTTCCCGGGTTGAGACAGGGTCTGACCTGTACTTTCTAGGTTGAGATCGGGGCTAAATGTACCTCTCGGGTTAACACCGGGCTTTACCTGGACTTCCTGGGTTAAGACCGGGGTTTACCTGTACATCCCGAGTTGAGATCGAGGCTGACCTGTACCTCCTGAGTTAAGATCGGGGCTGACCTGTACCTCTCGAGTTGAGACCGGGGTTGACCTGTACCTCTCGAGTTGAGACCGGGGCTGACCTGTACTTCCTAACTTGAAATCGAGGTTGACCTGTACCTCCTGGGTTGATACCGGGCCTGACCTAAACTTCCTCGGATGAGATCGGGGTTGACCTGTACCTCCTGGGTTGAGACCGGGGCTGACCTGTTCATTCTGGGTTGTGATCGAGGCTAATCTGTACATCCCAGGTAGAGATCGGGACTGACCTGTACCTCCTGGGTTAAGATCGGGGCTGACCTATACCGCCCGGGTATAGATCAGGGCTGGCCTGTACCTCCTTGGTTGAGACCGGGGCTAACCTATACTTCTTAGGTTAAAATCGGGGCTGACCTGTACCTCTCGGGTTGATACGGGGCTTACCTAGACTTCCTAGGTTAAGACCAGGGCTGACCTGTACTTCTTGGGTTAAGACCGGGACTGACCTGTACTTCCCGGGTTGAGACCGGGGCTGACCTGTTCTTCCCGAGTTGAGACCAGGGCTAACCTGAACTTCTCAGGTTGAGACCGGGGCTGACCTTTACCTCCAGGGTTGAGACCGGGGCTGACCAGTACCTCTCAGTTTGAGATCGGGGCTAACTTGTACCTCCCGGGTGTAGACTGGGGCAGACCTGTACCTCTTGGGTTTAGACCGGGGCTGACCTGTACCTCTCGGTTTGAGACCTGGGCTGACATATACCTCCCGGGTTAAGACCGGGGCTGACCTTTACCTCCTAGGTTGAGATCGGGGCTGACCTATACTTCCTGAGTTGAGACCGGGTCTGACCCGTACCTCCTAGGTTGAGACCGGGGTAGACCTGTACTTCCCAGGTTGAGATCGGGGCTGACCTGTACTTCTCGGGTTGAGACTGTGGCTAATATGTACCTCCCGAGTTGAGACCGGGGCTTACCTAGACTTCCCGGGTTTAGACCGGGGTTGACCTGTACATCCCGGGTTGAGACCGAGGCTGACCTATACCTCCTGAGTTAAGATCGAGGCTGACCTGTACCTCCCGGGTTGAGACCGGGGCTGACATGTACCTCCCGAGTTGAGACAAGGGCTGACCTTTACTTCCAGGGTTGAATATAGGGCAGACCTATACCTCCCAGGTTGATACCGGGGCTGACCTAGACTTCTCGGGTTGAGATCGGGGCAGACCTGTACCTCCCGGGTTGAGATCGGGGCTGACCGGTTCTTTCTGAGTTGAGATCGAGGCTGACCTGTACATCCCAAGTAGAGACCGGGGCTGACCTGTACCTCCTGGGTTAAGATCGGGGCTGACCTGTACCTCCCATGTTGAGATCGGGGCTAAACTATACTTCCAGGGTTGAGACCGGGGCTGACCTATACTTCTCGGGTTAAAACTAGGGCTGACCTGTACCTCCCGAGTTGATACCGGGGCTAACCTAGACTTCTCAGGTTGAGACCAGGGCTGACTTGTACTTCTTGGGTTGAGACCGGGGCTGACCTGTACTTCCCGGGTTGAGACCGGGGCTGCCTTGCTATTCCCGGGTTGAGACTGGGGTTTACCTGGATTTCCCGGGTTGAGACTGGGGCTGACCTGTACCTCTCGAGTTGAGACCGGGGCTGACCTGTACCTCCGAGGTTATGACCGGGGCTGACCTGTACCTTCCGGGTTGAGACCGGGACTGACCTGTTCTTCCCGGGTTGAGACTGGAGCTGACCAGTACTTCCCGAGTTGAGATCGGGGCTGACCCGAACTTTTTGGGTTGAGATCGGGACTAACCTGTACCTCATGGTTTGAGACTAGGGCTTACCTATACTTCCCGGGTTGAGACTGGGGCTACCCTGTACTTCCCAGGTTGAGACCCAAACTGACATGTACCTCCCAGGTTGAGATCGGGACTGACATGTACCACCAGGGTTGAAACCGGAGTTGACCTGTACTTCACGAATTGAGACCGATGCTGACTTGTTTCTTTGGGATTGAGACAGGGGATGACCTGTTCTGCCCGGGTGGAGACCGGGGCTGACATAAACTTCTCGGGTTGAGACAGGGGCTGACTTGTACATCCTGGGTTGAAATCGGGGCTGACCTGTACCTCTCGTTCTGAGACCGGGGCTAACCTGTTCTTCCTAGGGTGAGACCGGGGCTGAGCTGTACCTCACGGGTTGAGACCGGGGCTGACCTGTTCTTCCTAGGTTGTGACCGGGGTTGACCTGAACTTCGCGGGTTGAGACTGGGGCTGACCTGTACCTCCCAGGTTGAGACCGGGGCTGCCCTGTATCTCTTGGGTTGAGACTGGGGCTGACATGTACCTCCTAAGTTAACACCGGTGCTGACCTATACTTCTAGGGTTAAGATCGGGGCTGATCTATACTTCCCGGGTTGAGACTGGGGCTGACCTGAATCTTTCGGGTTGAGACCGGGTGTGACATATTCGTCTCGGGTTGAGACCAGGACTGACCTGAACTTCCCGGGTTGAGACCGGGGCTGACCTGTACCTCCCGGGTTGAGACCGGGGCTGACCTGGACTTTCGGGGTTGAGACCAGGGCTGACCTGTACCTCCCCGATTGAGACCGAGGCTGACCTGTACTTCCCGAGTTGAGACCGGGGCAGACATGAACTTTCTAGGTTGAGATCGGGGCTGACCTGTACCTCCATGATTGAGACCGGGGCTGACCTATATCTCCCAGCTTGAGACCAGGGATAACCTGTACCTCCAGGGTTTAGACCGGGGCTGACCTGTACCTCCCAAATTTAGATCGGGGATGACCTGTACGTCTCGAGTTGAGACCGGGGCTGACCTATACATCCCGAGTTGAGACCAGGGATGACCTGTACTTCCCGGGTTGAGACCGGGGCTGACCTGTACCTCCTGGGTTGAGTTCGTAGTTAACTTGTTCTTCCTGGGTTGTGACCGGGGCTGACCTGTACCTCTCGAGTTGAGAACAGGGCTGACCTATTCTTCCTGGGTTAAGACCGGGACTGACCTAAACTTCCCGGGTTGAGACCGGGGCTGACCTGTACCTCCTGAGTTGAGATCGGGGCTAACCTGTACCACTCGGGTTAAGCCCGGGGATAACTTATACCTCCTAGGTTGAGACCGTTGATGAGTGGGATTTATACCCGCAAATCGGATACTTTATGGCTTAAATAGTTGCCTGATCTTCGTAGTTTTTATTTAGTTTATTATGTTTATGGTATTATTATGCTTAACCGATGTATTGCAGGCTTTACAGGACTTCTCTAGCTTTCAGGGGACAAAACGGAGAATTTCCATATACTGGCGCCGCAGCGCCAATGCCTAGTATCATTCTCGCGCCGCGGCGCCGCCCCTGGTCCTTGCTGATGTCATCCTGGCGCTGCAGCGCCACAATTCCTTTATGGGCTCGCGCTGCAGCGCGACCTCCGGTCTTTTAATTTTAATATGGCGTCGCAGCGCCACTTATAAGCTGATTGCCCACGCCGCAGCGCGACCTCCGGTGCCCAGGCAGAAAAGGCTTGCTTTTGATCTAGAAAAAGGAAATAAAACAGAGATATATAGAAGAAGGGAGAGCCTCTAAGAAAAAAAAGGAGGAAGAGGAGGAAGACTGAGAGAGAATCGGTCAGCGTAGCTTAGGATAGATTAGATCTCTTTTGTACTTTTCCTCTCTAGTTATTGGGTAATGTTTGTAAATATAGATTAGGGTAAAGTTTGGGTTTTCCTTGGAGCAACAAGAGCAGTGAGCTACACGGATTGGAGAGCTTGAAAGGAGCGAAATGCTTGGAGACTGAAGAGCCTTGACAGAGTTTATTCTTATCCATTTATTTCCTCTATATTTGTAATCCATAAATGTTGTCTTTATTGCTACTTATATTTTGTTCAACAGCCATGAACTAAGTATTGGCTCTAAGGTTATAATGGAACCCTTTGTTAGTTAAATTGATTGTCTTATCTCTTTGGTTGGCACCATATGGTTTGGTTTAATATATTCATGCTTAACGATTCTCACTAAGACATTAGTGATGATTTTGGTAATCTATATGATATCGAAAGAAGAATTATAGATTTACACCTTAATATATTGGCTTGTGATTATGGGTTTCGACTGCATAAGTTGTGCGTAGAATAGACATATATTTGTGCGCCACGTGTGACCTAATTGAGAACTTTTGCTTAAATCCTTGTTAGGTTAATTCGCATAGACATGTGTAGGATTATCACCTAGTTTGGATGTTCTTTTCTGTTCTATTCCCTATCGGGTGGATCTGGAGAGGATAAGTTTGTGCATACCTCGACAGAGGTGTATGAACACCTGTGCGTTCTCGGTCGACAAACTGTCGTGACCATTAAGACCAAAGAGAGAAGGGTAGGAAGTTTGATGTTTCATAGCACGCTAGGTGTTCGACGGAATGCCTGTGTGGGGTGATGTTGTAACCTTAGCTTGTAATTCCTTCGGTTACCATTCGTTATCCGTTTGCTTGCTTTCATAATTAGTTATAACTAGTTTAACCACACTCCTATTAGTTTACTGTTCGAATAAGACTTGAGCGATACAAAGTTGGTATTTGGTAAATATTAGTGATAGTTCCTCGTGGGTACGACACTTTCCTTATCACTGTATTACTTGTTAGACCGCGTATACTTGCGCGCGTTTAGTGATCGGTTTTCCGACCAACAAGTTTTTGGCGCCGTTGCCGGGGAACTATTATTCTAATATTGTCCAATATTGATTTAAATCAATTTAGTCTTAATTTGAACGTGTATATATTTCTTTTATTTGTTTGATCTTCCTTTGTGTTTTTAAGTTTACAGGTTATGGACGATCAATGTTATCAATGGCCTTATGAGAGGACTACACAACCAAACTCGGAAGAAGGACTCGAGAAATTGCGAGCTCAAATTGCAAATGTCTTGAGGTTTTTTGATAATCTTGAGTGTGAGTCCACTCAGACTGCCTACTGTCAGGAACGAGCTGACATTGAACCAATTTCCTATCATCCAAACTGTCAGGGTTATCCAAACTCTTGGGACTATAGTCAAGAGCAATATCATGATCCGAATTACTCCTATCTGAATCAATTTGAATGTCCATCTCCTCCGCAGTATAAGGTGACATTCCAAACCAATGAGAGCTTTTCGGCAGACTTAACAGAAGAGAAAAGGCTTGAAGAGCTCCTCACCAACTTTATAGAAAGAAATGAGGTGCGAATGGCAAGCCAAGACGCCGCATTGCAAAGCCTCGAAAATCAATTGGGACAACTCGTCAATGCCATCATAAATCTATCGCAGGGCAATCTACCGGTCATAACCGATCTCAACGATGAAGCAGTAGAGCATTGCACGGTGGATACGCAAGGAGAAGGCGGTGAGTCTCACAAAGTTGTTGAGGGAGATGTCAAGGTGCAAATCATCCAACCGGTGGAGTCTGAAGTTGGAGAAAAGAGGATAAAGAGTGGTTGTATTGTCAAGACTAATCAACAACCGGAAACCACGCTCACGATTGTGGAAACCCTGGAGGGCCCGCTAGTGCACAGAGAACGCTTTCAACTTGATGACAAAAGCGAATTAGTGGATAATTCCAGTGGTGAAAGATTCTTCGTGCCGATGGGTGAAGAAAACGAGGATGATCAATCATCCATGTCCGCCACATATTTTAAGGAATTGACAAATAGGCAGCATGAAATGGTCATTTTTGCTTATGAGCCGGATTGAGCGGCATCGGTATACTCAAGCCGACGACTTTAAAATAAGCGCTTGGTGGGGAGGCAACCCCATCTCAGTATCAATTTTCTATGTTTTCTGTACTTATGTCTAGTTTATATTGTGTCTTTTCTTTTTACCATGTAAACATCGTTGCCAATGCGTATGCTTTTGTGATTATAGCAGGCAGCATGTTATTTAGTATGTTGCTAGTGTATATCTTAGTTAGAATTTAGTATGTAGCATGTGGTTTACTTAGCACGTTATCTGTGTAATATATGTTGTCTAATACATGGTTTTTGTGCAGAAAAACTCAGATACAAGGCTGGCGCCGCAGCGCCAGCATATGCAATGAACTTCGCGCCGCAGCGCCAGGCAGTAATTTAAATTTCCTATATCGCGCCGCAGCGCCCAGAAACAAAGGGGGACTCACGCCGCAGCGCCAAGGGCGAGACCAAGCTACTACCAAGGCGCGCCGCGGTGCCAAGCAAAGAAGGAATACCCGCGCTGCAGCGCCGGTAGCGAGTTTTGGTTTTCAAAAATAGATTGAGGCCAGCAGTTTAGCCATTCACCTCCCCTCTTTCTCGGCTGTTTCGGAAAACCCCAAACATTACCTCTTATCCACATCTACCAGTACTGACTCCTCAATACTCCTGCCCATTTCCTTCTCCACACCCACCAACATACAAATTGGCCTTAATTGATTACACAACTAAGGACTATCAAGAGGACACCATAATCAAGCAAGTGTTTCCAACTCGAGGTAATTTTGGATTTCATGTATTAGAAACGTATGTGGATCGAATTATTAGGATTATCCATCTCCTGTTGTTTGTTTGGGTGATTTCCACTGACGAAAATCTGGTTAGAGCATTCACAAACAAAGGGCTATCTAGTTGGGTTTTGAGAGCGCGCAAAAGGTGTTTGATAAATTGACTGAGAGATAATTTGACTGTTTGGGGTTGTTTGACATTGAAGTTGCATTGGGAATTACTCTAGCCTAAGTTTGGCGAAGTTTGGAATCGAGTCCTGCTTGTGTTCAAGCCAATTGCTGCAAATTCTGACATGGCTTCAAAAAGGCAACGCCTGAGTGTCGGCGGTTCCTCGTCCGCAGCACCAACGGCATGGGACAACACCAAATTTGTTAACGAAGAGGCATGGAAACGATACAAAAGCTCCTTTGCCGCACAAAATTTGATTCCTGAACGGGGTTTGAGGCCTGACAAAACAAAGGATGGCGAGTTGTTAGCAATGATTGCGGGTCGCCAGTGGGTGCACTTCACAAAACCTCCTGAGTCGGCCATTGTATCTGTAGTTAGAGAGTTCTATGCAAATGCTAGTCCCGAAGGTCCTGCTGTTGTTCAAGTTAGGGGGCGGTCAGTGGTGTTTGGAAGCCAAGCCATCAATGCACTGTTCGCGACGCCCGGTTTCGAGGGTAAGGACTATATGGAGCAGGGACTCCGCAGCTATGACCTCGAAGATATTGTTAGGAGGCTCTGCAAGCCCGGGACTACATGGAAGACAAATGACTTCACGGGTGAGAGGACCAGTTTCCCGCATGCTGCACTCAGTCGCTATGGGAAGGCATGGTTCAGCTTTATTTGTGCCAACATGATCCCGACTCGTCACCTGAGCAACGTGACTAAGGATAGAGCGATCCTATTATTTGCCATTGTCACGGGTCTAAACGTGGACATCGGAGTTCTCATCCATGAGTCCATCATAAAGGCAATCAAGAACAATATCTCTACGGGACTTCCACATCCATCCTTGATCACCCGACTGTGCAAGAGGGCAGGTATCCATTGGGGGCCAGAAGAGATAGCTTTGCCGCCCATGTCAGTCATTGACCATCAGACCATCTCACGCTTCGATGTGTGGGACGGGGCTATTTCTCATGTTAGAGGCGAAGGATTCGGGCCACCTACTGAGCCACCTCCTACAGCAGAGCCTTCGCAGCCACCAGACGCAGGCCCAGCTTCGCAGGGACTACTGGCAGAAATCATGGCATCCCTCACTCTGCTACATCAGAACCAGGATGCTAATGCTCAGAGGCAGCAGAGGCACATAGCAGCGGTGGCCTTGAGGCAAGACATAGCGATGCAATATCAGGCTGAGCTGGTCAACACGATGCAGAGCATATACACCGTGTATAGTGGCGAGGATTCTGAGTTTACGCCATTCCAGTTCCCAGAGCCTCCTGTCTTCCCACCATACCCTCCACCATCACCGCCCGCCGAAGCTGACGAGGACGCTACTGCTGCCGAGTGACCAGACTTCAGGGAAGCCCTCTTGGTTAGAGTGATATATGTTTAGCAATGAGGGCATTGCTCACCTTAAGTTTGGGGGTGTTATGGTTTATTATCTGTTTTATTTTAGTCTTTTGCCATGATAGGTTGCTATTTTAGTACTTTGCTTAGGTTTTTATCAGGATTGTAGTGCAGTCGTTTTGAACTGCGGTATTATGTTTTGGGTTTATTATGATGGATGCCATGAACAGTTTTTGGTTATTTATTAATGCTTTGGTTATTATTAGCATGTTTATGGTTTTTAGCCATCTTTTTGGGGCTTTTACAGATTTATATGCTTGTGCCATGTTAATGGCTTTATTACCCTATTTTGAGCTGCTTTTATGCAAGGGTGGTATTTTTTTTTCACTAATTTTTGATTGTGGCTAATGACAAGCGTCAAGTAATTATGCTTATCTCTTAGAGTCGTGTCAAGCATGTATGAGCTAGGGGTTGTTCAATCGATAAGTTGAGACTGTTATTGATCCGTCCTTTTTAGCAAGCACCGACCAACTGTGCTAGCTAGTCATTTCTCAAATTTAGTTCGCCGGTTTATTGCTTTGGGAGTATGTTCACTCTTATAAACTTTCATTGTTACAAGGTAATAAAAGACTTCGACGCATATACAGTTTTGGATCTTGGATTCTGGCATGTTGTAAAAAAAAAATTTGAAAAGAAGATTGAATATCGAAAGTCTTGCGGTGGGTCGAGATGGAGCGTAAAACGCACTCATCCATAAACGCAGGACCGATGTTGAGATGGAGCATAAAATGCACTCGCCAAATAATCTTCAGATTTCGTAAAGTCTAATTTGGCTTATGTTGATTACGTGGCCTTTGCTGCTCGAGTTATTAGATTCATAGGGGTGTTCCACGCCTAGTGCCCTAAAGCCGTCTGGCTTGGGAGTCACTGATCAAAAGCTCATTAATGGGTAGCTCTGATTAGCCTAAGGTAATTAAGTACTATCCGAGTCAAATTTTACTTTCTTTATGCTAGAATCTTTTGATCCTTTTCTGCAATTGCGTCTTATTCTTAATGCTTGTTGAATGTTTAAGTTACGGAGTGTGCATATGGGTATTAACAATCGACTATGCGAACTTATTTGAGCAATGATTAGTTAGGATGGTTGGTCCCCACACACACACATAGAATGGATCGAATACAGTCTTATGCTTGAAGCTGAATGAACTCTTACTTATATCTGTGTTTGCCCTGTTCTTTGGGAGTAGCCATGTTCGAGCTTAGAAGCCATGATACTAGTATACAGTGTTATTTTTATTTCGCGTGTGTTTTCTAGTGTGAGTTTGTGTTAGATAGTTTGCTCGAGGACAAGCAAAGACTTAAGTTTGGGGGTATTTGATGAGTGGGAATTATACCCGCAAATTGGATACTTTATGGCTTAAATAGTTGCCTGATCTTCGTAGTTTTTATTTAGTTTATTATGTTTATGGTATTATTATACTTAACCGATGTATTGCAGGCTTTACAGGACTTTTCTAGCTTTCAGGGGACAAAACAGAGAATTTCCATATACTGGCGCCGCAGCGCCAATGCCTAGTATCATTCTCGCGCCGCGGCGCCGCCCCTGGTCCTTGCTGATGTCATCCTGGCGCTGCAGCGCCACAATTCCTTTATGGACTCGCGCTGCAGCGCGACCTCCGGTCTTTTGATTTTAATATGGCGCCGTAGCGCCACTTATAAGCTGATTGCCCGCGCCGCAGCGCGACCTCTAGTGCCCAGGCAGAAAAGGCTTGCTTTTGACCTAGAAAAAGGAAATAAAACAGAGATATATAGAAGAAGGGAGAGCCTCTAAGAAAAACAAAAGGAGGAAGAGGAGGAAGACTGAGATAGAATCGGTCAGCGTAGCTTAGGATAGATTAGATCTCTTTTGTACTTTCTCTCTCTAGTTATTGGGTAATGTTTGTAAATATAGATTAGGTAGATTAGGGTAAAGTTTGGGTTTTCCTTGGAGCAACAAGAGCAGTGAGCTACACAGATTGGAGAGCTTGAAAGGAGCGAAATGCTTGGAGACTGAAGAGCCTTGACAGAGTTTATTCTTATCCATTTATTTCCTCTATTTTTGTAATCCATAAATGTTGTCTTTATTGCTACTTATATTTTGTTCAATAGCTATGAACTAAGTATTGGCTCTAAGGTTATAATGGAACCCTTTGTTAGTTAAATTGACTGTCTTATCTCTTTGGTTGGCACCATATGGTTTGGTTTAATATATTCATGCTTAACGATTCTCACTAAGACATTAGTGATGATTTTGGTAATCTCTATGATATCGAAAGAAGAATTATAGATTTACACCTTAATATATTGGCTTGTGATTATGGGTTTCGACTGCATAAGTTGTGCGTAGAATAGACATATATCTGTGTGCCACGTGTGACCTAATTGAGAACTTTTGCTTAAATCCTTGTTAGGTTAATTCGCATAGACATGTGTAGGATTATCACCTAGTTTGGATGTTCTTTTCTGTTCTATTCCCTATCGGGTGGATCTGGAGATGATAAGTTTGTGCATACCTCGACAGAGGTGTATGAACACCTGTGCGTTCTCGGTCGACAAACTGTCGTGACCATTAAGACCAAAGAGAGAAGGGTAGGAAGTTTGATGTTTCATAGCACGCTAGGTGTTCGACGGAATGCCTGTGTGGGGTGATGTTGTAACCTTAGCTTGTAATTCCTTCGGTTACCATTGGTTATCCGTTTGCTTGCTTTCATAATTAGTTATAACTAGTTTAACCACACTCCTATTAGTTTACTGTTCGAATAAGACTTGAGCGATACAAAGTTGGTATTTGGTAAATATTAGTGATAGTTCCTCGTGGGTACGACACTTTCCTTATCACTGTATTACTTGTTAGACCGCGTATCCTTGCGCGCGTTTAGTGATCGGTTTTCTGACCAACAACCGTAGCTGACCTGTACCTCCCGGCTTGAGACCGGGGAAGGCCCTGTACCTCCCGGGTTGAGACTGTGGCTGACCTGTACCTCCCGGGATGAGACCGGGGCTGACCTATACTTCTCTAGTTAAGACCGGGCTGACCTAGACTTCCCGGGTTAAGATAGGGGCTGACCTGAGCCTCCCAGATTCAGACCGGAGCTGACATATTCTTCTCGGGTTGAGACTGGGACTGACCTCGACTTCCTAAGTTGAGACGGGGGCTGACCTGTACCTCCCGACTTGAGATCGGGACTGACCTGTACCTCCCAGGTTGAGACCGGGGCTGACCTGTACCTCTCGGATTGAGACCGAGGCTGACCTGTACCTCCCAGGTTGAGACCGGGGCTACCCTGTACATCCCGGAATGAGATCGGGGCTGACCTGTACCTCCTGGGTAGAGACCGGGACTGAGCTGTACCTCCAGGGTTAAGACTGGGGCTGACCTGTATTTCACGAGTTGAGGCCGATGCTGACCTTTACCTCCCAGATTGAGTCCGGGGCTGACCTGTTCTTCCCGGGTTGAGACCGAGGCTGACAGAAACTTCTTGAATTGAAATCGAGGCTAACTTCTACTTCCCGGGTTTAGAACGAAGCTGACCTGTACCTCCCTGGTTGAGATCGGGGCTACCCTGTACCTCTCGGATTGAGACCGAGACTGACCTGTACCTCCTGGGTTAAGACTGGGGCTGACCTGTACTTTCTGGGTTGAGACCGAGGCTGACCTGTTCTTCCCGAGTTGAGACCGGGGCTAACCTGAACTTCTCAGGTTGAGACCGGGGCTGACCTGTACCTCCAGGGTTGAGACCGGGGCTGACCAGTACCTCTCAGTTTGAGATCGTGGCTAACTTGTACCTCCCGGGTGTAGACTGGGGCAGACCTGTACCTCTTGGGTTTAGACCGGGGCTGACCTGTACCTCTCGGGTTGAGACCTGGGCTGACATATACCTCCCGGGTTAAGACCGGGGCTGACCTTTACCTCCTAGGTTGAGATCGGGGCTGACCTATACTTCCTGAGTTGAGACCGGGTCTGACCCGTACCTCCCAAGTTGTGACCGGGGTAGACCTGTACTTCCCGGGTTGAGATCGGGGCTGACCTGTACTTCTCGGGTTGAGACTGTGGCTAATATATACCTCCCGAGTTGAGACCGGGGCTTACCTAGACTTCCCGGGTTTAGACCGGGGTTGACCTGTATATCCCGGGTTGAGACCGAAGCTGACCTATACCTCCTGAGTTAAGTTCGAGGCTGACCTGTACCTCCCGGGTTGAGACCGGGGCTGACATGTACCTTCCGAGTTGAGACAAGGGCTGACCTTTACTTCCAGGGTTGAATATAGGGCAGACCTATACCTCCCAGGTTGATACCGGGGCTGACCTAGACTTCTCGGGTTGAGATCGGGGTAAACCTGTACCTCCCGGGTTGAGATCGGGGCTGACCTGTTCTTTTTGAGTTGAGATCGAGGCTGACCTGTACATCCCAAGTAGAGACCGGTGCTGATCTGTACCTCCTAGGTTAAGATCGGGGCTGACCTGTACCTCCCATGTTGAGATCGGGGCTAAACTGTACTTCTAGGGTTGACACCGGGGCTGACCTATACTTCTCGGGTTAAAACTAGGGCTGACCTGTTCCTCCCGAGTTGATACCGGGGCTAACCTAGACTTCTCAGGTTGAGACCAGGGCTGACTTGTACTTCTTGGGTTGAGACCGGGGCTGACCTGTACATCCCGGGTTGAGACCGGGGCTGCCTTGCTATTCCCGGGTTGAGACCGGGGCTTACCTGGACTTCCCGGGTTGAGATCGGGGCTGACCTGTACCTCTCGAGTTGAGACCGGGGCTGACCTGTACCGCCGAGGTTAAGACCGGGGCTGACCTGTACCTTCCGGGTTGAGACCGGGGATGACCTGTTCTTCCCGGGTTGAGACTGGCGTTGACCAGTACTTCCCGAGTTGAGATCGGGGCTGACCCAAACTTTTTGGGTTGAGATCGAGACTAACCTGTACCTCATGGTTTGTGACTGGGCTTACCTATACTTCCCGGGTTGAGATCGGGGCTACCCTGTACTTTCCAGGTTGAGACCGGAACTGACATGTACCTCCCAGGTTGAGATCAGGACTGACATGTACCACCAGGGTTGAGATCGGAGTTAACCTGTACTTCATGAATTGAGACCGATGCTGACTAGTTTCTTTCGAATTGAGACCGGGGATGACCTGTTCTGCCCGGGTGGAGACCGGGGCTGACATAAACTTCTCGGGTTGAGACTGGGGCTGACTTGTACCTCCTGGGTTGAAACTGGGGCTGACCTGTACCTCTCGGGTTGAGACCGGGGCTAATCTGTTCTTCCTAGGGTGAGACCGGGGCTGAGCTGTACCTTACGGGTTGAGACCGGGGCTGACCTGTTCTTCCTAAGTTGTGACCGGGGTTGACCTGAACTTCGCGGGTTGAGACTGGGGCTGACCTGTACCTTCCAGGTTGAGACCGGGGCTGCCCTGTACCTCTTGGGTTGAGACCGGGGTTGACCTGTACCTCCTAGGTTGAGATCGGGGCTAACCTGTACCACTCGGGTTAAGCCCGGGGATAACTTATACCTCTTAAATTGAGATCGTGGCTGACTTGTACCTCCCGGCTTGAGACCGGGGAAGCCCCTGTACCTCCCGGGTTGAGACTGTGGCTGACCTGTACCTCCCGGGATGAGACCGGGGCTGACCTATACTTCTCTAGTTAAGACCGGGCTGACCTAGACTTCCCGGGTTAAGATAGGGGCTGACCTGAGCCTCCCAGATTCAGACCGGGGCTGACATATTCTTCTCGGGTTGAGACTGGGACTGACCTCGACTTCCTAAGTTGAGACGAGGGCTGACCTGTACCTCCCGACTTGAGATCGGGACTGACCTGTACCTCCCAGGTTGAGACCGGGGCTGACCTGTACCTCTCGGGTTGAGACCGAGGCTGACCTGTATCTCCCAGGTTGAGACCGGGGCTACCCTGTACTTCCCCGAATGAGATCGGGGCTAACCTGTACCTCCTGGGTAGAGACCGGGACTGAGCTGTACCTCCAGGGTTAAGACTGGGGCTGACCTGTATTTCACGAGTTGAGACCGATGCTGACCTGTACCTCCCAGATTGAGTCCGGGGCTGACCTGTTCTTCCTGGGTTGAGACCGGGGCTGACATAAACTTCTTGAATTGAAATCGAGGCTAACTTGTACTTCCCGGGTTTAGAACGAGGCTGACCTGTACCTCCCTGGTTGAGATCGGGGCTACCCTGTACCTCTCGGGTTGAGACCGAGGCTGACCTGTACCTCTTGGGTTGAGACCGGGGCTGACCTGTACTTTCTGGGTTGAGACCGAGGCTGACCTGTACCTCCCGGGTTGAGACTGGGACTGACTTGTTCTTCTCAGCTTGAGACCGGGACTAACATGTACCTCTCGGGTTGAGACCGGGCCTGACCAGTTCTTCTCGGGTTGAGTCCGGGGCTGACCTGTACCTCTAAGGTTGAGACCGGGGCTAACTTGTACCTCCCGAGTTAAGACCGAGGATGACTTGTATCTCTCGGGATGAGATCGGGGCTGCTCTGTACCTCCCGAGTTGAGACCGGGGCTGACCAGTACCTCTCAAGTTGAGACCGGGGCCGACCTATACATTTCGGATTGAGATCGGGGCTGACCTAGACTTCCTAGGTTGTGACCGGGGCTGACCTGAACCTCCCGGGTTGAGACCGGAGTTGACCTTAAACTCTCGAGTTGAGACTGGAGCTGACATGTTCTTCTACGGTTGAGATCGAGACTAACCTTGACTTCCCGGGTTGAGACCGGGGCTGACCTGTAACCCCCCGGGTTGATATCGGGACTGACCTGTACCTCCCGGGTTGAGATCGGGGCTGACTTATACTTTTTGGGTTGAGACTGAAGCTGACCTGTACCTCCTGGGTTTAGACCGAGGTTGACCTTTACTTCATTAGTTGAGACCGGGGCTGACCTGTACCTCCTGGGTTGAGACCAAGGCTGACCTGTTCTTCTCGGGTTGAGACCGGGGCTGACACGGACTTCCCGGGTTGAGTCCGGGGCTGACTTGTACCTCCCGAATTTAGACCGGAGCTTCCCTGTACTTCCCAGGTTGAGAGCGGGGCTGACCTGTACATCCTGGGTTGAGACCAGGGCTGACCTGTACTTTCTGTATTGAGACCGGGGCTGAGCTGTACCTCTCGGGTTAAGACTAAAGCTGACTTGTTCTTTCTTGGGTTTAGACCGGGGCTAACCTGTACCACTCGGGTTGAGATCGGGGCAAATCTATTCTTTTTCGGTTGAGATCGGGGTAAGCCTAGACTTCCTGGGTTGAGACCGGGGCTGACCTGAACCTCCTGGGTTGAGACCGGGGCTGATATGTTATTCTCGGGTTGAGACCGGGACTGACCTGGACTTTTTGGGTTGAGACGGGGGCTAACTTGTACCTCCCAAGTTGAGATCGGGACTGACCTGTACCTCCCAGATTGAGATCGGGGCTGACCTGTACCTCTCGGGTTGACACCGGGGTTGACTTGTACTTTCTAGGTTGAGACCGGGACTGACCTGTACCTCCCAGGTTGAGATCGGGGCTAACCTATACTTCACGAGTTAAGACTGATGCTGATCTGTACCTCTCGAATTGAGACCGAGGCTGACCTGTTCTTCCCGAGTTGAGCACGGGGCTGACATAGACTTCCCGGGGTTAGACCGGGGCTGAATTATACCTCTCGGGTTGAGATCGGGGAAGACCTGTACCTCTCGGTTTGAGACCGGGGCTACCCTATACTTCCCTGGTTGATACCGGGGTTGACCTGTACCTCCCGAGTTGAGACCGGGGTTGACCTGTACTTTTTGGTTTGATTCCAAGGCTAACCTGTACCTCCCGGGGTGAGACCGGGGCTGACTTGTTCTTCTCTGATTGAGACCAGGACTGACCTGTACCTCCCGGGTTGAGATCGGGACTGACCTATACCACCTGGGTTGATACCGGGGCTGACCAATTCTTCCTGGGTTGAGACCGAGGCTAACCTGTACCTCTTGGGTTGAGATCGTAGCTGACCTGTTCTTCCCGGGTTAAGTCCGGGGATAACCCAAACTTCTTAGATTCAAATCGGGGCTGACCTGTACCTGGGCTGACCTGTACCTCTAGGGTTGAGATCGGGGCTAACCTATACCTCCCAGGTTAAGACCGATGCTGACCTGTACCTCCCAGGTTGAGATCGGGGCTGACCTGTACCTCCGAGGTTAAGATTGGGGCTGACCTGTACCTCCCGGGTTGAGACCGGGGTTGACCTGTTCTTCCCTGGTTGAGACCTGTGCTGATCTGTTCTTCCCGGGTTGAGATCGGGGCTGACCTGAACTTTTTTGGTTGAGACCTGGGCTGACCTGTACCTACTAGGTTGAGACCGGGGCTTACCTTTACTTCTCGGGTTGAGACCAGGGCTACCCTGTACTTCTCGGGTGGAGACCGGAGCTGACCTGTACCTCCCAGGTTGAGACCGGGACTGACCAGTACCACCAGGGTTGAGACCGGAGTTGACCTGTACTTCACGAGTTGAGACCGATGCTGACTTGTTTCTCCCGAATTGAGACCGGGGATGACCTGTTCTTCCCGGGTTAAGACCGGGGCTGACATGAACTTCTCGGGTTGAGATCGGGGCTGACTTGTACCTCCCAATTTGAGACCGGGGCTGACCTGTACCTCCCGTGTTGAGACCGGGGCTGACCTGTTCTTCCTGGGTTAAGACCGGAGCTGACCTGTACCTCACGGGTTGAGACCAGGGCTGACCTGTTCTTCCTAGGTTGAGACTGTGGTTGACCTGAACTTCCCGGGTTGAGAACGGGGCTGACCTGTACCTCCCAAGTTGAGATTGGGGCTGCCCTGTACCTCCCGGGTTGAGACCGAGACTGACCTGTACCTCCCAAGTTGAGACTGGGGCTGACCTGTACTTCCAGGGTTAAGACCGGGGCTGACCTATACTTTCCGGGTTGAGATCGGGTCTGACATGTTCTTCTCGGGTTAAGACCGGGACTGACTTGGACTTCCCGGGTTGAGATCGGGGCTGACCTGTACCTCCCGAGTTGATATCAGAACTGACCTGTACCTCCCGGGTAGTGACCGGGGCTGACCTGGACTTCCGTTGTTGAAACCAGGGCTGTCATGTATATCCCCGGTTGAGACCGAGGCTAACATGTACTTTTTGGGTTGAGACCGGGGCTGATATGAACTTTCCAGGTTGAGACCGGGGCTGACCTGTACCTCCATAATTCAGACCGGGGTTGACCTATATCTCTCGGCTTGATACCAGGGATAACCTGTACTTTTCGGGTTGAGACCGGGGCTGACCAGGTCACTCCTGAATTTTGACCGGGGCTGACCTGTACCTCTCGGGTTGAGACCGGGGCTGACCTGTACCTCCCGGGTTGAGACCAAGGATGACATGTACTTCCCGGGTTGAGACCGGGGCTGACCTGTACCTCCCGGGTTGAGTCCGGAGTTAACCTGTTCTTCCCAGGTTAAGATCGGGGCTGACCTGTGCCTCCCAGGTTAAAACCGGGGCTGACCTATTCTTTCCGGGTTGAGACCGGGACTGACCTAAACTTTCTGAGTTGAGATCGGGGCTGACCTGTACCTCCCGGGTTGAGACCAGGACTAACCTGTACCACTCGGGTTAAGACCGGGGCTTACCTGTACCTCCTCGGTTGAGACCAGGGCAGACCTGTACCTCCCAGGTTGAGACCGGGGATGCCTCTATACCTCTCAGATTGAGACTGTGGCTGACCTGTACCTCCTAGGATGAGACCGAGGCTGACCTCTACTTCTCGGGTTGAGACCGGGGCTGACCTAGACTTCCCGGGTTGAGACCGGGGCTGACCTGAGCCTCCCAGATTGAGACCAGGGCTGACATATTCTTCTCGGGTTGAGACTGGGACTGACCTGGACTTCCTGAGTTGAGACGGGGGCTGACCTGTACCTCTTGGGTTGAGATCGGGACTGACCTATACTTCCCAGGTTGAGACCGGGGCTGACCTGTACCTCCCGGGTTGAGACTGAGGCTGACTTGTACCTCCTGGGTAGAGATCGGGGCTACCCTGTACTTCCCGGATTGAGACCGGGGCTGACGTGTGCCTTTCGGGTAAAGACCAGGACTGACCTGTACCTCCCGGGTTAAGAGTGAGGCTGACCTGTACTTCACAAGTTGAGACCGATGCTGACCTGTAACTCCCAGATTGAGTCTGGGGCTGACCTGTTCTTCCCGGGTTGAGACCGAGGCTGACATAAACTTCTCGAATTAAAACTGGGGTTAACTTGTACGTCCCGAGCTTAGACCGAGGCTGACCTGTACCTCCCGGGTTGAGATCGGGGCTGACCTGTTCTGCTCGGGTTGAGACCGAGGCTGACCTATACCTCTTGGGTTGAGATCGGGGCTGACTTGTTCTTCCCGGGTTGAGATCGGGGATGACCTGAACTTCCCGGATTGAGACCGGGGCTGACTTGTACCTCCCAATTTGAGACCGGGGCTGACCTGTACCTCCCGTGTTGAGACAGGGGCTGACCTGTTCTTCCTGGGTTGAGACCAGAGCTGACCTGTACCTCACGGGTTGAGACCAGGGCTGACCTGTTCTTCCTAGGTTGAGATCGGGGTTGTCCTGAACTTCCCGGGTTGAAAACGGGGTTGACCTGTACCTCACTAGTTGAGATTGGGGCTGCCCTGTACCTCCCGGGTTGACACCGGGGCTAACTTGTACCTCCCAGGTTGAGACCGGGGCTGTCCTATACTTCCAGGGTTAAGATCGAGGCTGACCTATTCTTCCCGGGTTAAGAACAGGGCTGACCTAAATCTTTCGGGTTGAGACCGGGTCTGACATGTTCTTCTCGGGTTAAGACCGGGACTGACCTGGACTTCCCGGGTTGAGATCTGGGCTGACCTGTACCTCCCGAGTTGAGATCAGAACTGACCTGTACCTCCCGGGTAGAGACCGAGGATGACCTGGACTTTCGCAGTTGAGACCAGGGCTGAACTGTATCTCCCCGATTGAGACCGAGGCTAACATGTACTTTTCAGGTTGAGACCGGGGCTGACATGAACTTTCCAGGTTGAGACCGGGGCTGACCTATACCTCCTTGATTGAGACCGGGGTTGACCTATATCTCTCGACTTGAGACCAGGGATAACCTGTACTTCTCGAGTTAAGACCGGGGCTGACCAGGTCATTCCCAGATTTTGACCGGGGCTGACCTGTACCTCTCGGGTTGAGACCGGGGTTGACCTGTACCTCCCGGGTTGAGACCAGGGATGACATGTACTTCCCGGGTTGAGACCGGGGCTGACCTGTACCACCCGGGTTGAGTCCGGAGTTAACTTGTTCTTCCCGAGTTAAGACCGGGGCTGACCTGTGCCACCCAGGTTAAAACCGGGGCTGACCTATTCTTCCCGGGTTGAGACCGGGACTGACCTAAACTTTTTGAGTTGTGATCGGGGCTGACCAGTACCTCCCGGGTTGAGACCAGGGCTAACCTGTACCACGCAGGTTAAGACCGGGGCTTACTTATACTTCCTCGGTTGAGACCGGGGCAGACCTGTACCTCCCAGGTTGAGACCAGGGATGCCTCTGTACCTCTCAGATTGAGACGGTGGCTGACCTGTACCTCCCAGGATGAGACCGGGGCTGACCTCTACTTCTCGGGTTGAGACCGGGGCTGACCTAGACTTCCCGGGTTGAGATCGGGGCTGACCTGAGCCTCCCAGATTGAGACCAGGGCTAACATGTTCTTCTCGGGTTGAGACTGGGACTGACCTGAACTTCCTGAGTTGAAACGGGGGCTGACCTGTACCTCTTGGGTTGAGATCGGAACTGACCTGTACTTCCCAGGTTGAGATCGGGGCTGACCTGTACCTCCTAGGTTGAGATCAAGGCTGACCTGTACCTCTTGGGTAGAGATCGGGGCTACCCTGTACTTCTCGGGTTGAGACCGGGGCTGACCTGTACCTTTCGGGTAAAGATCAGGACTGACCTGTACCTCTCGGGTTAATAGTGAGGTTGACCTGTACTTCACGAGTTGAGACCGATGCTGACCTGTACCTCCCAGATTGAGTTTGGGGCTGACCTGTTCTTCCCGGGTTGAGACCGGGGCTGACATGAACTTCTCAAATTGAAACCGGGGTTAACTTGTACCTCCCGAGTTTAGACCGAGGCTGACCTGTACCTCCCGGGTTGAGATCGGGGCTACCCTACACCTCCCGGGTTGAGACCAAGATTGACCTGTACCTCCTAGGTTGAGACCGGGGCTGACCTGTACTTTTTGAGTTGAGACCGAGGCTGACCTGTACCTCCCGGGTTGAGACCAGGGCTGACCTGTTCTTCTTGGGTTGAGACCAGGACTGACCTGTACCTCTCGGGTTGAGACCGGGGCTGACCAGTTCTTCTTGGGTTGAGTTTGGGGCTGACCTAAACTTCCCGGGTTGAGACCGGGGCTGACCTGTACCTCTTGGGTTGAGACAGGGGCTGACTTGTACCTCCAAGGTTGAGACCGGGGCTAACCTGTACCTCCCGGGTTAAGACCAAGGATGACCTGTATCTCCCGGGATGAGACCGGGGCTTCCTTGTACCTCCTAAGTTGAGACCAGGGCTGACCTGTACCTCCCAAGTTGAGACCGTGGCTGACCTAAACATTTCAAGTTGAGATCGGTGCTGACCTAGACTTCCCTAGTTGTGACCGGGGCTGACCTGAACCTCCCGGGTTGAGACCGGGGCTGACCTGAACCTCTCGAGTTAAGACCGAAGCTGACATGTTCTTCTCAGGTTGAGACAGGGACTGACCTGGACTTCTTGGGTTGAGACCGAGGCTGACCTGTACCTCTCTGGTTGAGATCGGGACTGACCTATACCTCCTGAGTTGAGACCGGGGTTGACTTGTACTTTTACGGTTAAGACCGGAGCTGAATTGTACCTCCCGGGTTGAGATCGGGGTTGACCTGTACTTCACTAGTTGAGACAAGGGCTGACCTGTACCTACTGGGTTGAGACCGAGGCTGACCTGTTCTTCCCGGGTTGAGACCGGGGCTGACACGGACTTCCCGGGTTAAGACCGGAGCTGCCCTGTACTTCCCGGGTTGAGAGCGGGGCTGACTTATACATCCCGGATTGAGACTGGGGCTGACCTATACTTCCCGGGTTGAGACCGGGGCTGAGATGTACCTCTCGGGTTGAGACTAGAGCTGACCTGTTCTTTCTCGGGTTAAGATCGGGGCTAACCTGTACCTCTCGGGATGAGATCGGGGCAGATCTGTTCTTTCCAGGTTGAGACCGGGGCAAGCCTTGACTTCCTGGGTTGAGACAGGGGCTGACCTAAACCTCCTAGGTTAAGATCGGGGCTGATATGTTCTTCTCGGGTTGAGATCGGGACTGACCTGGACTTCTCGGGTTAAGACGAAGGCTAACCTGTACCTCTCAGGTTAAGATCGGGACTGACCTGTACCTCCCGAATTGAAATCGGGGCTGACCTGTACCTCTCTGGTTGACACCGGGGCTGACCTGCACCTCCTGGGTTGAGATCAGAACTGACCTGTACCTCCCTGGTTAATACCGGGGCTGACCTCTACTTCCCAGGTTGAAATCAGGGCTGACCTGTACCTTCCGGGTTGATACCGGGGCTGACCTAGACTTCCTTAGTTGAAATCGAGGCTGACCTGTACCTACTGGGTTGAGACCGAGGCTGACCTAATCTTCCAGGGTTGAGATCGAGGCTGCCTGTACTTCCCGGGATGAGATCGGGGCTGACCTGTACCTCCCAGATTGAGATCGGGACTGACCTGTACCTCCAGGTTTGAGACCGGGGTTGACCTATATATCAGGAGTTGAGACCCATGCTGACCTGTACCTCCCGGATTGAGACCGTAGCTGACCTGTTCTTCCTGGGTTGAGACCGGGGCTGACATAAACTTACCCGGTTGAGACCGGGGCTGACTTGTACCTCCCGAGTTGAGAACGGGGATGACTTGTACCCCTCATACCCTTTACTTCCCGGGTTGAGACCGGGGTTGACCTGTACCTCTCGGGTTGAGACCGGGGCTGACCTGTACTTTCTGGGTTGAGACTGAGGCTGACCTGTACCTCCTGGGTTGAGACCGGAGCGGCCTTGTACTTACCGCGTTGAGACTGGGGCTGACCTTTAACACCTGAGTTGAGATCGAGGCTGACTTTTTCCTCCCCGGTTGAGACCGGGCCTGACCTGTACCTCCCGGATTGAGACCGAGACTGAAATGTTCTTCCCGGGTTGAGATCGGAGCTGACCTGAACTTCTCGGGTTGAGACCGGGGCTGACCTGTATTTCCCGGGTTGAGACCGGAGCTGACCTGAGCTTCTCGGGTTGAGACCGGGGCTGACCTGTATTTCCCGTGTTGAGACCGGGGCTAACCTGTACCTCCCGAGTTGAGACTGGGGCTGACCTGTACCTCTGGGGATGAGACCGGGGCTACCCTGTACATCCCGGGTTGAGACCGGGGCTGACCTATACCTCCCGGGTTGAGACCGGGGCTTACCTATACGTTATAGGTTGAGACCGGGGATGACCTAGACTTCCCGGGTTGAGACGGGGGCTGACCTGAACCTCTTAGGTTGATAATGGGGCTGACCTATACCTCTCGGGTTAAGATCGAGGCTGACCTGTACCTCCCGGGTTAAGACGGGGGCTGACCTGTACCTCTAGGGTTGATAACGGGGTTGACCTGTACTTCCCGAGTTGAGACCATGGCTGACCTGTACCACCCGAGTTGAGATCAAAGCTGACCTGTTCTTCCCGGGTTAAGACCGGGGCTGACCTGTACAACCCGGGTTGAGACTGAGGCTGACCTTTTCTTCCCAGGTTGAGATCGGGGCTGACCTGAACTTCCCGGGTAGAGGCCGAGGCTGACCTATACCTCCCAGGTTGAGACCGAGGCAGACCTCTACCTCCCGGGTTGACACCGGGGCTGACCTGTGCCTCCCGGGTAGAGATCAGGGCTGTCTTGTACCTCCCGGTTTGAGACCGAGGCTGACCTGTTCTTCCTGGGTTGAGATCGGGCCTGACCTGTACCTCCCGGGTTGAGACCGGGGCTGACCTGTTCTTCTCGGGTTAAGATCGGGGCTAAACTGTACCTCCCGAGTTGAGACCGAGGCTGACCTGTTCTTCCCGGGTTGAGATCGAGGCTGATCTGAACTTCCCGGGTTGAGACCGGGGCTGACCTGTACCTTCCGGGTTGAGATCGGGGCTGACTTGTACCTCCTAGGTTGAGATCGGGGCTGAGCAGTACCTTCCGGGATGAGACCGGGGCTGCCCTGTACCTCCCGGGTTGAGACCGTGGCTGACATGTACCTCCCAAGTTGAGACCAGAGCTGACCTGTATATTTTGGGTTGAGATCGGGGCTAACATACACTTCCCGGGTTGAGACCGGGGCTGATCTGTACCTCCCGGGTTAAAATCGGGGCTGACCTGTACCTCTTGGGTTGAGACCGGGGCTGACCTGTACCTCCCGGGTTGAGACCGGGGCTGACCTGTACCTCCCGGGTTAAAAACGGGGTTGACCTGTACTTCCCGAGTTGATATCGTGGCTGACCTGTACCTCTCGGGTTGAGACCGTGGCTGACTTATTCTTCCCGGGTTGAGACCGAGGCTGACCTCTACGTCCCAGGTTGAGACCGGGGCTGACCTGTTCTTCCCGGGTTGAGACCGGGGTTGACCTGAACTTCCCAGGTTGAGACCGGGGCTGACCTGTACCTCCAGGGTTGAGACCGGGGCTGACCTGTACCTCTCGGGTTGAGATCGGGGCTAACCTGTACCTCCCGAGTGTAGACTGGGCTGACCTATACCTTTCGAGTTTAGACCGGGGCTGACCTGTACCTCTAGGGTTGAGACCGGGGCTGACCTATACCTTCCGGGTTGAGATCAGGGCTGACCTTTACCTCCCGAATTGAGACCGGGGCTGCCCCGTACTTCTCGAGTTTAGACCGGGGCTGACATATTGTAATACCCGAGATTTTTCTAATATTATTAGATAAATATATTAATGAAAATGAATATTTATTCGTATATAAATGATTTTTGTGTTAAGAGATGAGTGAACTCAATTATGTTAAATGGAATAATTATAATAATTGAGAAATTTTGGAGTTTGTGACAAACTCGTCGAAAAGCCTTGTGTGGCACAGTGTTGAGGAATATTAATGATGATATTAATTAACGAAGGAATTATTATGTAAACAATTAACCTATATTAATAGTTAATTGTTATTATAGAATATTAATTAATTGATGATGATTAATTAATAATAAGTGATGATTATTATTTCAAGAGGTATATGAATAATGAGCAACGTGTTTATAAATATAATAAAAATTTATAATTATCTACTGTGATAATTAAATGTACATCGTATAGTAGTTAGCTATATATTGTACAAAGTGTAAGGATGGTGTGGCTATATTATATAAAAACCATATATTAAGATATTATATGAAGTATTGTGATTGGACATGTTGAAACTATATATTATGAATTACATGAAATGTGTATGTGACAATATGTATGCAAGTATACATTTAATTAATACACTTTGGGAGTATTGTAAACAATTGTTGAATTATAGGATTTAAATTAAACAACACATGAGATACAGTAATGTGATAATATCCGGTTAAAATATATCGGTACAATAAAATGTACATGGATTATGTGTGTGAACTACGTTTACCATTATATGAATTACATGGTAGTATTATTGAGATTATATTGTAGTTTTAATTGTAATCTAGATATATAGTATGTATATATATGAGGTAACCTAAGTGTAATATATGTTATAACATTGCATTGTACAAATTGATAGAATGCTGAGAGTGATATTGCTTGTCCCTAAATGCTAGACCCATTTGCTCTTCACGTATACGACAAAAGGCTAAAGCCTATTTCCCCATTCTCCTCCCAAGCTCAAGCTAGTAATGATGATCAAAGGGATAGTTTTCATGATTACATTCACCAACTAACTACCTACTCTCTATTAACCTCCATGCAATTCAAATTTACGTTGGTTTGATTTGTGGTATAATTACATTGCCTGTGTAAGAATTTCTCTATAAATACAACCCATCTCTTTCATATTTTCAATTGTTGAGATTTGCTAAGTGTTGAGAGGGAGAGCATATACATATATCAGTGATAACATTCTCTGAGGCTGAGAGAGTTCTTATTAGCAAGTTCGATATCATTTACAGAGGTATAATCCCTCTTCCTTTCTTATCATTTTCATCCTCTATCAAAACTCCATTTCTTGTTTTTGTCAAAATTTAAATTCTTGATCATATGAAATTGAAGTATAATTGAATTATAAAAAGCTTGTGTAGTGTATTGTGGACTTACATACATGTTGGAACTACAATATAGCTCACTTGCTCATCATTTTTATTTTCTGTTTCGATTTCTGAAATTTCTGTAAAATTCTTCAATTCTTGAATTTAGTTGGAGTTCATGAATTTGGAAATTGATAAATGGCGATTGATTGTTATATAAGCATATATATATATATATATATATATATATATGTGTGTGTGTGTGTGTGTGTGTGTGTGTTATTAAGTTAAAGAGGTCTAATAGCATATGGGTATGTTGAAATCGATGAAATGGGAAGTTTTGGGTCGATTTTGGCTGCAGCGTGAACTGCAGGAACTAAGTCTGCATCGCGGTGCCGCAGCGCCGATGCGCAACGTTATCTGCGCGCTACAGCGCCACAGTGCCTCAGTCCCAGCATCCCCACGCCGCAGCGCCGATTCCAGGTATTGTGTCCGCGCCACAGCGCCTCCAGCGTCGCAGCTCCAGCTTGCTGCTATTGTTGCTGCGCCGCAGCGCAGCTGTGCAGACAGGCCCAAAAATGACTATCTGTTTGTCCAGTCTGAGAGCAGTGAAATTATAATTCATACTAAGTAAATTTAATATGATTTATAGAGTCCCTCTTGTGCAATACATGTTCCCATAGTTTACTTAACATAAAAAGAGAACTCATGATTTTGAAAACAACCCTTGACAAAGCATGTGTTATTTAAGTTCGAACTTGCTAGCATATGCTCGTAACTGAACTAGGTGTGAGATATGATTTGAAATTGCCTATATGAACTAGATTGCTTTGGCTTGGTTTAAAATAACTATTAAAGACTAACTCAGATATGTTTGCAAACTAAGTTTCATACACGTTGCATGGTTGTATTCTGAACTTATAAGGTTGCATGGTAGTATTCTTTATGTCGCTACGCATGATCTATATGAACACTCACATAATTGGACACGACGTAAACTATTCAAGTATGATTTTTTAAGACAATTACAAGTAAGGACTATAGTTGATTATTAAACTATGTGATTTGTTAATATATAGTTATACGATTTGATTGTGTAGCTAAGATAGAACTTGATGTATGTGCTCAATTTACATGTCAAGTATGTGAATCCGATGTGTATAACTAATGTGTATATATATATATATATATATATACACGTTAATAAGATAGCATAATTCTTTGAAGCAATATTAGGCTTTACGTGGATAAACTACGCTTAAGGCAAGTATCCTAACCGATGCATTTACTTTATGCAATGAAATCTATGATTGTGCAAGTTTTCTGACTTACACTAATTTATAGTGCAAGTATCCTAACCGACGCATTTACTTTATGCAAGGAAATCTATGATTGTACAAGTTTCCTGACTTACACTCATTTATAGTGCAAGTATCCTAACCCTTGTATTACTTTATTCAACGAATATTATAAGCGAGAATCTGAACTTTATCTCTTTGAATACAAGTTGTCTTACTCGTTCATTTGAGCTAGTATGTTTAAACTCTTGTGAAAGCTATTATTCATGTTGAACTTGGTATTGTTCTTGAATACTGTGAAAGTGTCTATGCCACTTGATTCGGCTAGACTATATGCATGTTTATAAAATTGTCCAAACCTTTTCATAGGTGCAAAAATCTTGAAAACTGAGTTGAACAACCCTTATGATAAGGGGAGTGTTTATTGTTGGAAGCCCCAACACACGCGTGAATATTACTGTGGTTATGCATAACATTGAGTATTGTAGACTGATCATCTATTATACTTGTTTCTTTTGGGTTATCAGTTTAATATTGGTAATTCTAGTAGATGTTCAATAGTCCTTAGTGACTGCTCAGTATAAATTATTTTATCCAGTTGGATACGTTGATAGCCTTTGAATTCATATAGATCTATTGATCTATATTGAATTATCATTTCATATTCCAAAGATGTGATTCGAGAATTGTTGATATTTGTTGTTCCTGATATTATTTTGAAACTCTGAACTATCTTAAAGTTTATACTTCGATATTTCAAACTCGTGATATAATACTCATCACCCTTGTTGTATATTACTTGCTAGACAATTTGTGCTTATTCTTGCTTATTTTAAAACCTTTCAGTTAAGGCGAAAGAGGAAAGTGTCTCTGGGAAAGACAAGGGCAAGGGCAAGGCTACCGACTAGCTTGTCCCTTTATGTTTCAAATTGTTATGTTGTAATAAGACTGTCTTCAGACTATGTTTAAGCATAAGTAGGATTATGTAATAAGTCTTTATTCGATATCATTATGTAATCTATTAAGTACTGTAGGTTGCGAGACTTGGGAGAATAATTATAATAAATCATTGTATATTATTCTAAATTAGATCTTCCGCTGTGAATATGTGATTTTAGTTATTATTGTATTACCATGAGCACGTGACGAACCGAATTCGAGTGACCAAGAGGCGGTCCCGAATTTGGGGGTATCACAGGTTGGTATCAGAGATAAACCTTAGGAACGAGTGCCCTTAGACTATAATTTAGGAGAACTTAGAAGTTAGAAAGGAGATAAAACTCATGTAGAGTTTTCCTTGAGAGACTTAGTTTGTTATGAAATGTAACTTCATTTTATACAATGAACTTATGTTTTATTTAACATTCTAATGGAGTTGCTATTTCTTGTCTATGTTTGTGATTGTAGATGCAGATATGGGAGTACCCGCTAGAGTGGCTGAGGATGAGCCCAGGGATATTCATGTAGTATACGAGGCACCCTTAGAGGCTGTGCCAGTACAGGCTGTGGCACCATCTGAGTCAGATGACGAGGATGAGATTGAGATTGAGATAAAGTCCGATCCAGAGGAGGAGCCGATGGAGGACGAGTCGGTTGAGGACGAACATTCAGAGGAGGAGCCCATGGAGGACTCCTATGAGCCTAACCTAGAGGAGCATATACTAAGCGAGTATAAGGAGCGGATCCTAGAGTTGGACTGCAGAATCCAGGAGTTAGAGGAAGAGGCAAAAGAGAGGGAGTCAGAGTTCCAGAAACTGCGGGACGAAGACCACCAGAGGAAGCTGGCTATGCAAGAGTTGGAAGTAGAAATTGCTTATCGCAAAGAGGCGGGAATCCAGATGGGAACCCTATTTCACAAGGCAGTGGCTAGGAACGTGGATATAGCTGGGAAGCTAGAAGAGGTTAAACAGAGGGAACTAAGAGAGAAGACTGAGAAGGAAGCACTCCGCACTCAGTTAGAATTAGAGGTGATGGATAGGATACACTTCGAGGAGAAGTGGGAGGCTGCCCATGAGAGAGCAGATGACCTAAAAGACGAGGTCAGATGCAAGAAGAGGAAAATGAACAAGATGGGGTACGTGTTCCATTCGGCATTCGAGAAGGTGCTTGATGGTGTGTACCACTACCCGGCAGAACAGGGACAGACTCTACACACTATGAGTCGAGAGTTGGTAGCTTATATAGCACAGTTAGAGTACAAGAGCACTGTGGAGAACGGGATGATGTGACGAGATTTCCTTAGACGGATTAGTAGTAGTCTAGTAGTATTCTCTTTATGTATTGTATGTACTATGTTGTAATCCCAATCTTTTGTGTAAGATATGGAATAGTGATGTAAACCCCAAGTTAGCTTTTGTTAGAGGGGTAGTGTGGTAGTAGGTTGGTATATTCCCTGTCTTTTGTGATATTAGGGGATATATGTGATGACATTTACAGCAGTATGCTAGGATAATCATGTAATAAAATAAATGGCATATGAATATAAATGAAGTTTATTCAGAAATGTGTTATAAATTTATTCTTTTTGTTTTTAAAAGAAATACTTAAGTAATATAACTGAATAATAATAAAATGAAAATTTGTGATGCAGATCATGGCACCAAGACGTAGACTAACTGCACCCGAAGAATCAGTTAATAACGAGATGGAGCAAGTAGATCCCATCTAGAGGCTAGTTGATCTGTTAGGAGAGGCTCTTAGGGGGAGGAACAATGAACCTGTTCGCCCGAACCCTCAGGCTATGACAGTAACAACCTTTAAAGACTTTAAGAGTGTAGGACCCCCGGAGTTCGAGGGAACTATCAACCCAATCATAGCACAAACGTGGATCAAGGAGATCGAAAAAGCTTTCACTATAGCTCGCGTAGGCGAAGATCAGAAGACGGTGTTTGCCACATACATGATGAGGGGAGAAGCAAATTATTGGTGGGAAGTAAATTAGTAGAGAGCCGGAGAGGGGACAATAGCATAGGAAAGATTCAAGACGCTGTTCTTCGAGAACTACTTCCCGAAGAGCATAAAAAATAGAATGGAGGTAAAATTCCTAGAGTTAAAACAAGGTGAAATGACGGTGGCGCAATACGCGGCTAAGTTCAACGAACTAGCGCGATTTGCGGAGCACCAAGTTGGTGATGAGGAAAGTAAGGCTAGACGATTCGAACAAGGACTGAAGCCTTGGCTATTCAATAAGGTGTCAATTCTTCAGATCGATTCTTTTGCAACACTGCTGGAGAAGGCTATTATCGCCGAGGGAGGAAGTGAAGCTTTGAGCTTGTATAACAAAAAGAGGAAAGGAAAGAACACTAGTAGTGAAAATCGTGGAGGAAACAGTGGCGGAGGGAGTAACTCCGGGAAGAGAAAGTGGGACAATAACAACAACAACAACAACAACAACAACAACAACAACAACAACAACAGAAACAATAATCAAGGTGGGAGTCACCAAGGAAATTTTAAAAAAAGGAGTGGAGCTTGTAATAAGTGAGGGAAAAGTCACCAAGGGGAGTGCTGGAAATGAAAAAGCACGTGTTATAATTGCGGCCAAGAGGGGCACATATCGCCAAACTGCCCAAAACCGAAGAAGATTAGGGGATGTTTTGCTTGTGGATCAACGGAGCACCAGATAAAGGACTGCCCAAAGAAAGGAAGTGGTGGAACTAGCGGAGGTCAGGGTGGAGGTAGCAAGTTGATGATTGGAGGACCCGCACAACCCAACCGATCGATCGCCCGAACATTTAACATGACCGTCCAAGATGCCGTAGCTGCAAAGGACGTAGTGTCAGGTATAATCCCAATCAATAATATAAATGCTTACGTATTATTTGATTCGGGTGCCACTTGTTCTTTTGTATCTGAAGAATTTGCTAGTAAACTTAATTCACCCCGAGAAAGATTAGAAAATCCCTTGAACATAGAAGTTGCGAATAAGGAAGTGATCCTTGTAGAATACGTTTATCGAAATTATCGCGCAAACATTAGAGAACATGAACTAAAAGTAGACTTGATTCCTACTAGATTGGGAGAGTTTGACGTAATACTGGGAATGGATTGGTTGTATAACCATGCTGCGATAATTGACTGTCAGAATAAATGTGTGAACCTTCAGACTCCGAGTAAGTCTAAGGTAGTGTTTTATGGTAGCTCATCGCTTAAGCAATCGTGTTGCGTTACGATGATGCAGGCCAAGAAATTGTAAAGAAAAGGATGTGTAGATTATTTAGCTTACTTCGTTGATACTCAGAAAAAGGGAGTAGAAATTAAGGATATATCCATAGTGAATGAATTTCAAGACGTGTTTCCGGACGATTTGCCTGGTCTTCCGCCAGACAGAGAAATTGAATTCGTAATAGATTTAGCACCGAGAACGACACTGATTTTGAAAGCTCCATATCGTATGGAGCCAGTAGAAATAAAGGAATTGATGATACAACTGCAAGAGTTATTGGGTAAGGGTTACATTCGACCGAGTGTGTCTCCTTGGGGAGCACCAGTGTTATTCGTTAAGAAAAAGGACGGATCGATGAGGCTCTGTATCGATTATCGAGAATTGAACAGAGTAACGATCAAGAACCGATATCCGCTACCTACGATAGACGACTTATTTGATCAATTAAAGGGAGAAAAATGTTTCTCGAAGATCGACCAACGGACAGGATATCACCAACTAAAGGTACGGGATGAGGACATACCAAAGACTGCGTTTCGAACCTGTTATGGACATTACGAGTTTTTGGTAATGTCATTTGGTTTGACTAATGCTCCGGCAGCATTTATGGACTTGATGAACCGAGTTTTCAAGCCATACTTGGATAAATTTGTAGTGGTTTTTATCGATGACATTTTGATCTACTCGAAGACAGAGGAGGAACACGTCGAACATCTGAAGATAGTTTTGGAAGCGCTAAGGAAGGAGAAGATGTATGCGAAATTTTTTAAGTGCGAATTTTGGATGGAGAAGGTTCAATTCTTAGGCTACGTGGTGGATAAGGATGGAATCTCAGTAGACCTCGCAAAGGTCGAAGCAGTAAGTAATTGGGAACAGCCGAGAACACCGACGGAGGTGAGAAGCTTTATAGGGTTAGCTGGGTACTATCGAAGATTCATCCAAGATTTTTTCCAAGATAGCAACCCCGTTGACTAATCTGACGAGGAAGACGGTGAAGTTTGTATGGACCGACAAATGCAAAGAAAGTTTTCAAGAACTGAAGAAGAGATTGAGCGAAGCACCTGTGTTATCATTACTAGATGATGCGAGAAATTTTGTGGTGTATAGTGATGCATCGCACAAGGGACTTGGCTGTGTGTTTATGCAGCACGGCAAAGTCATTGCGTTTGCATCACGACAATTGAAGGATTACGAAAAATGATACCCTACTCACGACTTAGAGTTAGCGGCAGTAGTTTTTGCGTTAAAGATTTGGAGGCATTATTTGTACGGGGAGAAATGTGAGATATACACGGGCCACAAGAGTCTGAAGTATATCTTCACACAGAAGGAGTTGAAGATGCGATAGAGAAGGTGGTTAGAATTAATCAAGTACTACGACTGCGATATTCTTTATCACTCGGGGAAGGCAAACGTGATTACCGACGCTCTAAGCAGGAAAGGAAGGGAAAAATTATTTCATTTGACGACTCAAGAAGAGTTGATAAGAGAGATGGAGAAATTGGAGATAGAAGTGAAAGGACCAGGAAAGTCTGAAGAGAAGTTGTTTGTAATGGATGCTCATCCGACATTGTTGGATAGGGTAAAGGAAGCACATGAGAGAGATGAAAAATGTGAGAAGATCAGAAAAAGGATCACAGAAAATGAGGAAGAGAAATTTCGAATAGATAAAGACGGTATTTTGAGATTTGAAGAAAGAGTATGGGTACCAGCGGTAACCGAGCTAAGGGAAGAGATTTTGCACGAGGCACACAATACGACGTATTCCGTTCACCCGGGAGGCACGAAGATGTACCGAGATTTGAGGCAACAATTTTGGTGGCCCAATTTGAAATGGGAGGTTGCAGAGTGCGTCGGTAGATGTTTAACTTGCCAATGCGTTAAAGCAGAGCATCAATGGCCGAGTGGTTTACTACAACCGTTAGAAATATCAGAGTGGAAATGGGAGCATATTACGATGGACTTCGTGGTAGGACTTCCAGTTACGCAGAAAGGTTATGATGCCATTTGGGTTATTGTGGATCGACTTACTAAAACCGCACATTTTCTACCAATCAAGATCCGCTACAGTTTGAACCAGTTAGCAAGCCTATACGTACAGGAGATTGTTTCACGACATGGAGTGCCGGTGTCAATTGTCTCTGATCAAGATCCGCGCTTCACGTTAATTTTTTGGAAGAGTTTGAAAGAGAGAATGGGAACACAATTGAGGTTGAGTATCGCTTATCATCCTCAGACAGACGGACAAAGTGAGCGAACTATACAAACGCTAGAGGACATGCTTAGAACTTACGTGATGGATTTTAAGGGAAATTGGGACGACCACCTACCCTTAGTTGAATTTGCATATAATAATAGTTACCATACGAGTATCGGCTTGCCACCGTATGAAGCTCTTTACGGAAGAAAGTGCAGAACGCCACTATGTTGGGATGAAGTCGGAGAGCGACAAATATTCAGACTAGAGTTAGTTCAACAAACCGCCGACGCGGTGACGGTGATAAGAGCCAGACTAGTAGCAGCTCAAGATCGTCAGAAAAAGTACGCAAATTTGCATCGACAGGACCGAGACTTCAAAGTTGGCAGTTTCGTGTTCTTAAAAGTATCTCCATGGAAGGGGAAGATCCGTTTAGGCAAGAAAGGGAAATTGAGTCCAAGATTTATAAGACCGTTCGAGATACTAAAGCGAGTGGGCGAAGTGGCATACAAAGTTGCGTTACCACCCGAGTTGGAGCACATCCATAACATGTTTCACATTTTCGTGTTACAACCGTACAAGGCCGACTACAAGCACGTGATTTCTTACGAGCCCATTCAAGTGGAGAAGAACTTGGCGTATGAAGAAATTCTTGTCCAGATATTAGATAGGAAAGAGCAAATCTTAAGAAATAAAATTATACCTTCTGTAAAAGTACTTTGGCGTAACTACGATGTTGAGGAGGCAACGTGGGAGTTAGAAGATAGGATGATGAGGGACTATCCCCATCTATTTGTGTAACCTTGTAGTAATTTCGGGATGAAATTTTTATAAGGGGGGAGGATGTAATACCCGAGATTTTTTTAATATTATTAAATAAATATATTAATAAAAATGAATATTTATTCGTATATAAATGATTTTTGTGTTAAGAGATGAGTTAACTCAATTATGTTAAATTGAATAATTATAATAATTGAAAAATTTTGGAGTTTGTGACAAACTCGTCGAAAAGCCTTGTGTGGCACAGTGATGAGGAATATTAATGATGATATTAATTAACGAAGGAATTATTATGTAAACAATTAACCTATATTAATAGTTAATTGTTATTATAGAATATTAATTAATTGATGATGATTAATTAATAATAAGTGATGATTATTATTTCAAGAGGTATATTAATAATGAGCAACATGTTTATAAATATAATAAAGATTTACAATTATCTACTGTGATAATTAAATGTGCATCGTATAGTAGTTAGCTATATATTGTACAAAGTGTAAGGATGGTGTGGCTATATTATATTAAAACCATATATTAAGATATTATATGAAGCATTGTGATTGGACATGTTAAAACTATATATTATGAATTACATGAAATGTGTATGTGACAATATGTATGCAAGTATACATTTAATTATTACACTTTGGGAGTATTGTAAACAATTATTGAATTATAGGATTTAAATTAAACAACACATGAGATACAGTAATGTGATAATATCCGGTTAAAATATATCGGTACAATAAAATATACATGGATTATGTGTGTGAACTACATTTACCATTATATGAATTACATGGTAGTATTATTGGGATTATATTGTAGTTTTAATTGTAATCTAAATATATAGTATGTATATATATATGAGGTAACCTAAGTGTATAATATATGTTACAACATTGCATTGTACAAATTGATAGAATGCTGAGAGTGATATTGCTTGTCCCTAAATGCTAGACCCATTTGCTCTTCACGTCTATGACAAAAGGCTAAAGCCTATTTCCCCATTCTTCTCCCAAGCTCAAGCTAGCAATGATGATCAAGGCGATAGTTTTCATGATTACATTCACCAACTAACTACCTACTCTCTATTAACCTCCATGCAATTCAAATTTACGTTGGTTTGATTTGTGGTATAATTACATTGCCTGTGTAAGGATTTCTCTATAAATACAACCCATCTCTTTCATATTTTCAATTGCTAAGATTTGCTAAGTGTTGAGAGGGAGAGCATATACATATATCAGTGATAGCATTCTCTGAGGCTGAGAGAGTTCTTATTAGCAAGTTTGATTTTATTTACAGAGGTATAATCCCTCTTCCTTGCTTATCATTTTCATCCTCTGTCAAAACTCCATTTCTTGTTTCTATCAAAATCCAAATTCTTGATCATATGAAATTGAAGTATAATTGAATTATAGAAAGCTTGTGTAGTGTATTGTGGACTTACATACATGTTGGAACTACAATATAGCTCACTTGATCATCATTTTTATTTTCTGTTTCGATTTCTAAAATTTCTGTAAAATTCTTCAATTCTTGAATTTAGTTGGAGTTTATGAATTTGGGAATTGATAAATGGCGATTGACTGTTATATAAGCATATATATGTGTGTTAGTAAGTTAAAGAGATCTAATAGCATATGGGTATGTTGAAATCGATGAAATGGGAAGTTTTGGGCCAGTTTTGGCTGCAGCGTGAACTGTAGGAACTAAGTCAGCATCGCGGCGCCGCAGCGCCGATGCGCAGCGTTATCTGCGCGCTGCAGCGCCACAATGCCTCAGTCCCAACGTCCCCACACCGCAGCGTCGATTCCAGGTATTATGTCCACGCCGCATCGCCAGCTTGCTGCTATTGTTGCCGCGCCGCAGCGCCGCTGTGCAGACAGGCCCAGAAATGACTATCTGTTTGTCCAATCTGAGAGCAGTGAAATTATAATTCATACTAAGTAAATGTAACATGATTTATGGAGTCCCTCTTGTGCAATACATGTTTCCATAGTTTACTTAACATAAAAAGAGAACTCATGATTTTGAAAACAACCCTTGACGAAGCATTTGTTATTTAAGTCCGAACTTGCTAGCATACGCTCGTAACTTAACTAGGTGTGAGATATGATTTGAAATCGCCTATATGAACTAGATTTCTTTGGCTTGGATTAAATTGACTGTTAAAGACTAACTCGGATATGTTTGCAAACTAAGTTTCATACACGTTGCATGGTTGTATTCTGAACTTGTAGGGTTGCATGCTAGTATTCTTTATGCCGCTACGCATGATCTATATGAACACTCACATAGTTGGACACGACGTAAACAATTCAAGTATAATTTTCTAAGACAATTACAAGTAAGGACTATAATTGATTATTAAACTATGTGGTTTGTTAATATATAGTTATACGATTTGATTGTGTAGCTAAGATAGAACTTGATATATATGCTCAATTTACATATCAAGTATGTGAATCCGATATGTATAACTAATGTGTGTGTGTGTGTATGTGTATATATATATATATATATACGTTAATAGGATAGCATAATTCTTTGAAACAATATTAGGCTTTACGTGGATAAACTACGCTTAAGACAAGTATCCTAACCAACACATTTACTTTATGCAATGAAATCTATGATTGTGCAAGTTTTCTGACTTACACTCATTTATAGTGCAAGTATCCTGACCGACGCATTTACTTTATGCAAGGAAATCTATGATTGTGCAAGTTTCCTGACTTACACTCATTTATAGTGCAAGTATCCTAACCCTTGTATTACTTTATTCAACGAATATTATAAGCGAGAATCTAAACTTTATCTCTTTGAATACAAGTTATCTTACTAATCATTTGAGCTAGTATGTTTAAACTCTTGTGAAAGTTATTATTCATGTTGAACTTGGTATTGTTCTTGAATATTGTAGAAGTGTCTATGCCACTTGATTCGGCTAGACTACATGCATGTTTATAAAACTGTCCAAGCTTTTTATCGGTGCGAAAATATTGAAAACTGAGTTGAACAACCCTTATGGTAAGGGGAGTGTTTATTGTTGGAAGCCCCAACACACTCGTGAATATTACTATGGTTATGCATAACATAGAGTATTGTAGACTGATCATCTATTATACTTGTTTCTTTTGGGTTATCAGTTTAATATTGGTAATTCTAGTAGATGTTCAATAGTCCTTAGTGACTGCTCAGTATAAATTATTTTATCCAGTTGGATACGTTGATAGCCTTTGAATTCATATATATCTGTTGATCTATATTGAATTATCATTTCTTATTCCAAAGATGTGATTCGAGAATTGTTGATATTTATTATTCCTGATATTATTCTAAAACTCTGAACTATCTTAGAGTTTATACTTCGATATTTCAAACTCGTGATATAATACTCATCACCCTTGTTGTATATTACTTGCTGGACAATTTGTGCTCATTCTTGCTTATTTTAAAACCTTTCAGTTAAGGCGGAACAGGAAAGTGTCTCTGGGAAAGACAAGGACAAGGGCAAGGGAAAGGCTACCGACTAGCTTGTCCCTTTATGTTTCAAACTGTTATATTGTAATAAGACTGTCTTCAGACTATGTTTAAGCTTAAGTAGAATTATGTAATAAGTCTTTATTCGATATCATTATGTAATCTATTAAGTACTGTAGGTTGGGAGACTTGGGGGAATAATTATAATAAATCATTGTACATTATTCTAAATTAGATCTTCCCCTGTGAATGTGTGATTTTAGTTATTATTGTATTACCATGAGCACGTGACGAACCGAATTCGAGTGACCAAGTGGCGGTCCCGAATTTGGGGGTGTCACACCTGTACTGTGACGCCCCCAAAATAGGTTCAATACTCAACCCATTTTGAGTCGCCAAATACACTCAACAAAATTCAAATACAATCTTTCATATCACACGGTCGTGCAAAATACGACCACACAACTGTGAGTGTCAATACAGACATGTAGAAAATATTAACATTCAAACTAAGTCCTCATTACATTTATTATCACACTATTTTAAATAAAAAGAATAGTGAGTAATTCTACAACTCTAACTCGGACAATCACTCCATTCTCCGACTAGTACCCGCGATATTCTCATTTTCTGAAGAGAACAATGGAAGAAAAGGGTGAGCTCAACTAGTCCAGTAAAGAATATTATGACTAAGATAATGAAAAACAAATTATCGTTAGCCTTCAATAAATCAGATAAAATATTATGGACAACAAGTTTTAGATCAATATTCGCAGCGAAAATAACAATTCATTAGAAGAGTTAAGTAGAGAATGATGTCTACTATCTTCTTTGATTTAAAAGTCCATCATCAATATTTTATCCCTATAACATCAATCAATATATATCTCGAATCAAATATCCATCTTTGCACTACGGGCTAAATATATTCATTTGTATCATCAGTTGGTCATGTTCATCTCAACACCTGTCCATCTTTGCACTACGGGCCAAAGATATTCATTAGGTAATCATTCATCTTTGCACTAAAGGCCAAAGATATTCAGTTATATCACCATTTAGAACTGAGGATGATAAAAAATAATACGAATAACGGATCCAGTGAGATAAAGGACAAATATTATAGAATTTATCCAGAGTTCAAGAATGAAGATCAAAACCTGGATCCAATCAAAGATGATTTGGAAGAAGAAAAAAATATTTTTTTTATCGTGAATAGTATCCTGTGAATAATAACTTATGAATAGTAACTCGTGAATAGTAACTCGACATGAAAAGATAAAAATTTCACAAGAAAGTTCAGACCAATATTCCAGTGAAATAATATTAGATGAAGTGCAAAACTTAAGTAATATCTGATCATTTCAGGAATTATAGAAGCAATACTTACCGTAGTAAGTTTAGAGTTAGGAATCTGAAATGAAACAATATACGAAACTGCAATTGAATTTTCACCCGTCTGGCGGTAGTCTGCTCAGACAGATTATTTTCACAATTTAATAACAACTGAATACGAAGGGTTATTCACCAGGCATGCGGTAGTCCGCGTAGACAGGTTATTCCCACAGAATAATAAAGAATAGAATAACAACAGGATTTCACCATGCATGCGGTAGTCCAAGTAGACAGGTTATTCTAACAGAATAATAAAGAATGGAATAACAACCCTTACGAGTATTGAAAGAA